>QLOR01000992.1:0-58150 GCA_003313825.1 Sarcodon aspratus
GAATTGAGTGAAGAAATTGTGTTTGTCCCAAGGACCAGTACTGTCCCAAGCACCGGTAGAAGACTGTACCTTGTTTAGTCTACTATCCCATGATGATTCATCCAAATACACCTGTTGCTTCTGCTTTTTTCTTCGGCATGGGCTCCCAATCAGACAAAGGCTTCAAGTTGCTGAATTGGTGTGCCCAGAACAAGATTGAAATTGATCCTCGTCTAGCCTTTGTCGAAGACCCTACAAGCGGAGATGTTTCCGTTCATAATGCATCAGATGAATTCATCCTCGACTCGACGATTCGTAATGTATTCTTACTTGTACATACGAACAGTGCTGATCTCGGGTATCAAACCAGTGGTGACTATACCCAAATCAACAATCCTGTCAATACGCACATGCTCGCTGTCTCGGACGCTCATCAACGCCATCGAGTCAAGGGGCATCGGGACACCACCATATGGACACGAAGCGAAGCTGACTCTCGCTTTAGTGCTTTATAGTGAACTGTGTGTCTCGCTCTTTGATCTAGCGACCTCACGCGGGTACTGATGCCAGGGGCTTCTCAACATCGAAGACTCTCGAGATCTACATCACACTGGGCAGATTATCTACGGTCTTTACCTCAACAAACTGTTCCGATAGCGTTGTTTTGGGGTTACCGGTATGAAGATGGACCGGCACCAGCTGTCGACAGCCTGGAAGCCAAGGCGTTAACTGCGGGTACTGAAATCGAACGAGGGTTCAAGAATGAAGAGACTAGCGGTGATATACTGGCAAGTCTGTCACCCCGTTCTCGGTTAACTAGGTGCTTATATGTCGTGTGATACAGGCGGAAATACACGAATTCTACGAGTCTCTGGTGCGCCCTCTTCTATCGTGTCACTCGGCGGTGACGGAGACGGAGTTGAGCCTGAAGGCATTCCACTATGCATACTCGCTGGTTTCCTCTCGCGCATTTTTGGTAGATGCTTATCACGGTCTTGGCATGGTTCCAATTGCAGACGCGTGAGTACCGTTTTTAAGCGCTTTTTGGATAGGATCTTTCTTCTTGCTGCGCATGATGTCTGAGAACTTCTGGTTTTCTATTGGCGGCATTCATAAGCGGCGCAAGACAGGTTCTTCGCATTTTGTGCCCCAATTTTGAAATACGTCTGCGCAGGAGAAAGGGGCAAAAAAGAAGCGTCTGTTGCCCCGTTCGGCTACTTGTACCCAAAGATCAGCTTCGCCTGGTTTTGGTATTCTACTCAACATTCAGTGCCTAGTATTGTACTAATTGTTATGTTTTTCATTATCTTCATGTCCCTGATGTGTCGACGATTACCGCATTCATCCTGAATCCCTGCACGTCTATTCCTGACCTTTCCGTGCACCCTGTTGCCTATTAACGAAATCCCGTCACCTTGCCCATTGTGCTCCCTTTGCGCACGATCTGATGTCTGATCTCGCTTCTGACCGGTCATCTCGCCTACTGTATGACTTGCTTTTACACGTATTATACTACTTATCATTTGCTTGAAACTCTCGCGGTTGTGTTGATCATGTTAATTAACGCTGGGCATTTGCGCGTGTCTTCCCGCCCGCTCGATGCTGCTCTGATTTGCATGGTCTCGGAACGCCGCCTTTTTTGTTTTTTTCTTAACTAGATTTAACCATGGTCAGGAAAACCATGTCCATTTGGAGGTGAGTTTAGCTTTACGAATTTTTTCCAAATTACTTTTCTTGTTGCCATCACAATCGTTGAGCTCCGGCTCCGTGTTCGGCTCTTGCCTGTGTCTACACGCAGTACACGGCGAGAATCTGTGTGTGTGCGTGCACACATGAATTTGTAGATGTCCATCGTACCCAGAGCCCTCGTTTTGCCGTTTATTAACGCCTCGTTGATATTGATTGCCTCGGGGTTGAATTGACGCTCGCAAGAAGGCGGGGCCTAGAATCTGATCCCTGGTGTATGCCGTCAGGATTTATCTAGACGCGTTTCTTTGCTTCCTTTTCTCAGAGGATATGCCCTTCATCACTTGTTCGTCCAAAACCGTGCAATGATCTGTTCGACACGGAAATGGGGGATGGAGGATGTAAGAAGCTCTGTGCGCGTCTTTCTAGCTCTCATGTCGGTTGACGTTGACTTGCATGACATGTTCATTCAAAATTGCTTCTGTTTATTCTTTTGATGTTCCAATTTGACCGGTGCGGTTGCGCTGGGAGAGCGTCAAAGGATTCCCTGCGTGTGATAATAGGGTTGCTCACACACAGGCTGGGTTCATTCATTTGACACGAGGCTGTGTGCACATTTTTTTCTGACATTGGGTCATGCTACTTAGAAAGAATGATACTGAGGCGCTAACGATCGCTGACAGAGTGATTTTGATGTGTGTACGACATGTGGCTCCGTAAATGAATGTGAGCATGATCTGGCAGGGTCTAAGCTGGTACGGCAAAAGGCTCTGTTGGTCTGTGGCGACTACGGCTCCGAGGAGGACGACGAAGATGGTAATTCAGCCTCGGGCGACTCATACGGACATGATACATGCGAGATGGTGACAAACAGAGTGATACCTCCTGGAAGCGAGGTATTTAATACGTACGGAGAAGAGCTGAGCAACGCAGAACTGCTTGTTCAGTACGGGTTTATGATGGAAGAAGATGGGAACGAGAATGATGCAGTGATCTTTAATTACCAGGAAGTAGTTGCGAGCATGATGGAGAGTAGGAGACCGGTGGTAGAAAGGGAGGTGATAGACAAGTGTATAACCAAGTGGGGATACGAAAGTGGGTGGGAAGAAGGAACACAACAAGTATACAATGTGCGACCAGGGTGGCGGGAGGAGGAGGAGGTGATGGGGGTGAAACGGGAGGTGAAGATGAGAATAAATGTAGAAGGAAAGATGAGTCACGATCTGTGGATGACGTGCGCGTTGTGTTGTAGAGCAGCTAACCGAGGGGAAGAAGGAGGGGGGACTGATGTCGAAAGACTGGTAAGTGAGATGAAAAGGATCGCATCGAGACAAATACGGATGGAAGGAGGAGCTGTTGATGGTTGGGGTCACACCTCACGTGATTTGGACATCTGCTGTTACGGCACATGTGGAGACCCAGCAGGGAAACAGGGTCGTGACTTTGCAGAAGAGGGTCAAGGTATATCCTCTATGGAAGCACCTCAACAGTCATCATCATCATCATCATTATCATCATCAGTATCTGCCACAGAACAAGCCGGGAAACCAAGCGAGGACGACGACGCAGTGATTGTGGAGATCAGAAAGATTCTGGGAGAGCTATGTGTTTGGCGGAAGAAGACGATGGAGCGAGTGGAATGGGGGGATCAAGAGGAGGAGGGGGGGAGGGGAATGAATGGGGAGGAGCTCCGGAAGAAGGCGATGATCCAATTGATGACAGAACGCAGGATACTGGAGATGGCTTGTACATGGCAGGATGTGGAGTGTCCAGCGTGGTACCAGTCGTAATCGTAATATAAACAACGAGTGTAGTCCAAAGCGTAGCACCGGCCATAGAGCGGATCTCTCCCCTATTTCCGTCCGTTGCCACCCGGCGCCTCCATCATGCATCCCGACGTCGGTCAAATAGCATTTGCGGCCCAGTCCTTACCGTCCTTTCGGCCACTAAGGAACGGGTGCTATCCCCGTTTTGGGTGTCCTCCTGTTATGGAAATGCCATAAATAATTAAATTTGATGTTGATCGAGAATCGAGATATCAATCTACTTTCGCCTGTCCTCCATCAGCGCATATAGCCGGGCCTTTCTCTGGCTGGGTACTTCTTCCTCTGTCGTCCATCCCTCCTCCTCCGTTCTCCTCCTCGTCCTCGTCTTGTCTCTTCCCTCTTCCCAACACATTCTATCCCGTTGGCCACTTTCTCGACATGGACACTAACTGGTGCTTATTCTGTGGTCACCACATCGTACGCCTCCCTCTACCATTTCGTCCTCATCGTCCTCGCACACAACTCATTCACTTTCACAGGATAATGAACTCCCTTACTGCAGCCTCGAGTGTCAGGCTAAAGACGACCCCATCTTCTTCCCACTCTACACAGACGACACCTGCTCTGATTCTACTTCTCAAATTATTCCTATTCTACTCGTCCCACATCATGATGAGCCCACTTCCCGCTACACTGGCAGAGATAACGACGGTATCTCTGCTTGGGCTTCACAAATCCCTCCTTCATCCCCCCCAATTTCCCCTCCACCTATCGAGGACTCTGTTCCGCTCCCTCCCTTGGCATCGTCATCTTCTGTGAACGCTTCGTCGTCTGCTCGTCGTCCGCCTAAACTATTATTGCACCAAACGCGGGCGCTGCCTCCCTCTCTCTGCATGTCAACGCCAAAACCTTCTCCTCTACACCCTTCTGTGCCGATTCAAGCTCCAGCACAATCGATCTGCAATCTTGTGAGGGAGCATCCTGCGACGTTTGGTGGCAGCGAAAGTATGACCTCTCTCGTAACCGAATCAGTCGCCACCCCCGTTTCTGGTGTTGCTCCACCTATGGAGCCTTCAAATCGCAAGCCTTCTACTCCAGCCTCGTTTCTTGCTCAACTTGCAACCCAAGTTCGATCTTGGGTAGGCTCCTCCACCAGCCATTCTCACCCCAAATCGCAAACGATGTCTCCTCAGCCCGCTATTGTGGGGATTGACGATCAAGCGTTGACGTTTCCGTCAAAGGGCCATGATTACTTTCCAGAGGACGAAATGGCTGGTTTCGTTCCTCCCGTGGCCAAGCTCAAGTGGTCGTTGGCTGCTGAGCCGGAAACAGACCTCTCCGACTACGACTCTGAAGACGATGATGGGTCGTACTCCCTCGCCCTTGACTTGAAGTCGTCCCCAACCCCCACTCCACACCCCGCAACGTGCCGAGGACCAAATGAATCCTCAGCATCAGTCCTGGATATTTTGGTTGAAGAATTCCATCCGGCGTTTCGATCTCGGGGCAGACGGATGGTACGATACGCATCATAATAGCAAGGTCGCTTTGGAACGCACACTCATCCCCTCTCTCATTGTTTCATTTACGTCCTCTCGAGAAACTCATAGAATTTTTTCCTGCTGTTCATCGCATACTTAATTCCGTCCACAACCGACATCGTTCGCTATCATCATGCAATCTCATCTCGACGGCAAAAGACCACCGTACCATTTATTTCCGTCGCACCATCAATCACTACTCGAATCGTTGCTTCTTGAACCGCGTCCACATTTACTGGATCGCGTATGACCAAAAACCACGCACTCACACAGAAATCCAAAAAAACCAACACCAAACATTCTTTTCCAGCAATCAACGATTACGTTGCACAAAATTTCGGATATCAATATATCTATCACCACAACGGACTTGTCTATTCTCTCATTCTCTTTTATCAAATCATCGCCGTCGAAGCTCGACCCTCACGTTTGTTTGCTTGTTCGATGCCTCATTCTAGTTTCTTATGGTTTCATCGGTGTCCAGTGTCCCTCCACATCCGTTTTTGACCACATTGCCTGATTGCATTGTACATACGCTCGCATGCTTTTTTTTCCTGTCCTATTTTTGTACGATTATTCTTTTTAACGGGGTCAAACTAGAATCTAGGAGCAGGGGACGTATGGGGGAGCGTGCACCGGCGAGAGATTGTTGATAAAAAGGGTTTGTGTACTTGTTTCGTAACCGTCCTACTAGTTGCTACATCAACTGCTATAGATGTCATCACTTGAAAGTTTGTCCATTTGAAAGTCCCTCACACAGGTCTGAAAGGTTTTTTGGTCCAATGAGATGAGCAGCCTGGCAATTATTGAAATTTCTTAGCGCTTGCTCCCACACCAAGATAATGACTACGGCGGATACACAAAGAGACGGCAATATTTCTCTGATAAACTTTATCAAAAAGAGGAACCTTAGTACAGAGAGATACAATGTACTAGGCGTGTTCGAGTCATGAGTACTATTATAGACCATTATCTGAACTCTGTTTTTGTCTATGCACCCGAGCCAAACTACGGGTGTATCTCTCTCACTCAACGCTCGCTCGCTCTCGCTCTCTCTCTCTCTCAGCGTATCACACACTCTTCCAAGTCAACATGTAGCCGTGATTATGGTGCAATTTGAAGTCGCGGTCGGCCGTGTGGATGAATAATATACATTGGGAGGGAAGCCAGCGGAAAAAAACGGGGTGGGTTCAATGCGGGATGCTTTTTTTTCTGATGGCGGCGCGGTTTGTTTGGTGCACTTCCCGACTCCCACGCATTGAAAGGGAGACACGACTGAATCTTATCCCTCCTTCCCAGGTGGGGAGGAAGAAGAGCAGAGGCCGAGAGTCCCATATCTTGTGTGGGTGGTGCAGTGTATTGGGAAAACAGAAACAAGCAACCCAAGGTTCGATAAACTTACTCCGCTTGCTCCCCCCCCTCCCCCAAAACCCTTGTGAAATTTTTTTTTCACTACTGTCACAAGTCCGAACTCTCCACTTACTAAAGCGTTGGCGTAATATTATTTTCCTGCCAGCTTCGTTCCACTTTGCCATCTGGGACCTTACAAAGGTCGTCGGCAGTCATCGGGCCTTCCCGCCTGAAACAATGTCTGACCCAGTGTGCGCGAGCTTGCGCACCCGTAGCCAATTTGCAGGTGCATGGTCAACTGGCCACTTTGCCTGTCAGCCTAGTCTCGTTTGGACTGTGCGGGTCCTCCGTCACCCACAGTCCCCCGGTGATTTCCAGGACCCTTGCGCCACCCACCACTTGTAACCGTGTGAATCCTAAGCGGATATGACTCGAGCGGTCCCTGGGCATGGCTCAGCTGCTTACTAATCATCAGTCCGGACGAGCCGACACAAAAGGAAATCATCATTCGTACTTTACGACTACTACATAGACGCACGACTTCATGTGGCCCAAATCAAATCAGATAACTTGGGAGTAATAAATTAAGCATCCGCGATGGAATATATATACATAAGCTTCCGCAGGTTGCACTCAGTACTGTAGAATGTCGCCAAACCCACTCTAGTATGTATGTAACGGTCTCAAGTGGATAAGTAGGCACCCCTGATCTAGGCTTGCTCCACCGGCGCGGTTGGAAGGTTCTTGTGTAGTTGGTTTAGTTGGAGGCGCCCAGGTCCAAGCCCTTGACGTCAAAAACATGTGTTTGTGTGTGGGAGAGACGATCGCAGCAGCCAGTAGCGATGGACATAGCACAGCTCCAACCAGTATAGTTCCATTCCATCCGACACCCCAGTAGTAAGGTAACTACAGATGCGCATACCGATAGCAAGAGAAAAGAGGATTCCAACAATCATACATTGATCCCCCAAACTTTGCTCTCAATTACATTTCCCTGTGTATTACAACTTTCCATCGTTTTGTTGTCAACTTCTCGTAGTTGCATCATCACAACGGGCTATGAGGAAAAGAGTCGACACGAGGCCTATTCTACAGAGATCATGAGCGCGGCTGATTGGGGGAGACATCAATGGGGGTAGGTAACTCTCACACACACATTCTTCCCAGCGGCGTGTCATTCCTCATCTATGTTCAAACTGTAATCTATCTTACCCAGCGCTGCTAATGGCAAATCACCGCAATTCACGTCGTCGAACTTTTCCGTTTTTCCGGGCGAGGCTGATATGATTCAAAAAGAACATTTAATATCGGCTCAATTCAATGAGGCGCTCATACGCACGTCGCCGGCCCATGGCCAAACTATGTCCCGGAATTCCCAACACGGTTCATTGGTTATGGCATATCAAAACCTTGTCATTGGAAAAGCACTCCAATCCTCAGGCCTCAGGATTTGGCCCGTTGAGACGTGCTCCGTGCCCAGCCTAGTGCTAGTAGTGCCAAGCACACAGCGAGATGTCAAATATTTGTTGAATGGGGCTGGCGGAGAGAACCAATTGTTTGATAACGACACTGCGGAACCGAATCATTCGGAGTGTCAATCGTGTGGATTCAGAGTGGCTAGAAGTCATCGAGATGGACGAATACACCAGAAATACGAAATCAACAAAGATTTCACGGCTCCGGAGAAAATTAATTAAGAGCGAGACTAGTCAACAATAGTTGATAAACCCTAAAAGAAACGAGAGATGGGTCGTAACAGTGACTGTTTTTGAAAAAAAAACTGAAGGCGGGAGAGACAATCTTCCCAGAATGCCGTAATGTGAGACTCCACAGCCCATCACAAGTTGAGTTAATGATTTGTGGTTTCCGACAATCGTTCAAACGATCAGGCCCCCCCAAAACCTTGACTAGACATGCCTATAATCCTGAGGATGGTTCAACGTTGAATAGGATCAGAAATGTAATACGGCAAGATTGGAGGAAGTGGCATATGGAAAGCGTCGATAATAATAAGATGCTGGTAAGAGAACCATTGAATCAGCATTCGCGGCACTCAGCTCTCCCGGTACTCACAGCACTCACCGGCCAGCCACCGTCCTAACGCTCGCTGACTGAATAGCGTTATTGTGTGCCTCGGAAGACAGGTCCGAAACTTGTCATCACAACGCCGACAAGTCCGGAAATAGCAAAGAATGTCGGGCGCCTGATTCCTGTCGACATCAAGCGCCCTCAAATTACCCACCATGAGAGACCTTTTGCGTACGGGCTAAACCGGAAGAGAAAGGCAGAACTGGCCCTGTTCCAGACCTGTGATCTGCGGTCCAAGAACAGAAGACAAGAATGTTTCTACATTTTCGAGCGTAGACCAACCAAAGAGGAACGTCTGAAACCAGGGACAAGCAAAGTCAGCCAAGACCCGGCCGTTATCCCTCTAACCCGTCACCTTGAATGATGCATAATAGCGCCAGTGGGTACGTCTTTTTGGCTGGTCTGATTGACATCGAGTGCTGGAGGCCCTCTTTGGCCCCGCAGCGCCCGCAGCGGTTAGACTGGCCGAGAGCTTGGCCGCACAAATATGGAACACGAGACCATCCAGGGCAATTGACTGCTGACTTGCATCAGTGGCTGATGACCCGGTGCCACTGGCACCAGGACACGGAATGACCATACTGTTCTTCTAGAACAGGCATCGCTTGCCGATCTTGCGACTTGCCAGCGCTGTGATAAAGAACGTAATGATGTGTCTTCCCCCTCTAGATCAGCGTGCAGTGCGCAGAAACTTCTCCAGGTGATCGCAGCACAAAAAGGCCAGTTATAGATGCTGCTGGATCAGGTATTGTCGTGACGGGGGAGAGCAATAGACCACGTAGAACTTGCCAGATGCAGATTTCATGGGAATGTTACGTCGCACATAACTTCCATAACGGGACAGTATTTGTCCAGAACCAAACATCTGCCTTTTATGGAAGTTTTCTGACAAAGTGCGATCGACTACGTTCGGCATCAGAGCGGCTTGCTTCGGTTCACATCTTCCTAGTCTCTTACTTACCTTTCGACGTCCACAGTTCCCACTCGTAGCGGCAAATATCTAACCATGCTAATCAGATTCGTCGTCGCCGTCGTATCCGAGCTCTATGATGATCATTCATCAGTAGACAACCGTCATGATCTCTCATCTCTGGCTACAAGCGCTGACTACTATGTCTAACGGACCGCAGTATGTAGCCCTCCTCAAGTTGGATACCGGGCATCTCAGAACTGCCTCCTCTTTTTGATAATTTCTCTGCGTTACAGCAGACTTGGACCATGCTCATTGCCAATTTGTGAGTGCATCGACGCCCACATGGTCGTATCACTTACAAGGCCGTTCTTCCTGCCTTGATCAAGAATTTGACCGTCACTTTGACAGTCCTGTATTGAACAATCATGTCATTTAGCCCCGTCCTCATGCTCAGGACCTGGATTCTATTGTGTGTGAAACGCCGTTTTGATATTGAACACTATTAAGTATTTGCTTTGATATTTGTGTTGTCGGTTTTTACTGGTGATATAGTATTTACCGGCTACATCGCATTGCTATGCGATGGTTCATCGACCCGTGAACATCACTGCTCACTCTCCGGAATTGCTACCTGAAGCTGTCAGGTACCCTCATGTAAGTGATCATCCCGGTCTTTCTATGGTGGCCGTCTGAAAGTAAAAATTCCAACGCCCAGTTGACCGGACATTACCTGTCTTGCGCAACTCGGTGTTTCATGTCTGTTCCCCTTTCAGCGCAAGTCGCAAGTGTGCTTACCGACGAGCTTATAATTCCATGCTCTGACGGTTTCTGTGACTTCAGGAACAAATGCAGGGTCAAAAATATTACCGACATCCGGTCTCGGCCTTCGTACATGCCTTCTATATGTCATCATCAATGAACGACACGAAATAAATTGTGTCCCGCGGAATAAGTGTCGCCGATCTGGTCATTCAAATGAATAAATATTCAATTGATTGTCTCCAAAAACACCGCGGCAAGCAGCTTGCTTCCCCTCAAGTACGCCAAACCTTCGACCATTCTGACTAACTGATTCTGACCTTTATCTTATAGAGTACACTGAATGAAAGGGTCAGATTTCTGCCCCGGCTATACGGATCATTGGCGCGGAAATACATGTCAACTCATCAGCATGGAACATTGATTTCAGGATAATTCAATCGGACCTCTTTTCACCGAAATATATGGCTTTTACGATGCTCTGATTTGTTTCAGTGTCTGTAGAAAACAAGAACGAGATCTCAGGCGTCCCTGTGTAGTTAACACCCGCATGGGGACGACTCCTCCAAGTAACGGGTTAACATTCGACTCGGGTAGCATACCTGGGCACGAAGTTCTATCGCTGACTCGACCCACGGTTCGGATGAACTTGTCTAACGAGAAAATGGTAGAAGGGGTTACAAGGACTCGGCGTTTTGGCAAACATAACGGCAGCAAGGTACCCTCTTCCAATGTCTTCAACAATGAGTTTTATATTGCAAAGGAGCTACATTTGCGGGCTTGTCCAACTTCTTGTGAAAGGACGGTATCGTACCCTATTGCCACAGGTTCAAGCTGAAGCCGCCGGCGAGTGTTATCTTTTCTAAAAGTCTATTCGCAGGTAAGTATTGTTTCCCGAATACTTGCTCAGGCTCGCAAAACCCGAATATGCTGCTCTACGGCCATTACCTAACAGTATCACGTACCCATTCAACCTTTTGACCGATGATCAATAGAAAGGCCACCTAATGCCAACGAATACTGAACGTATATAATTAAAACAAGTTTGTGACGACCCCCTTTTCACAAAGTTTGATCCTCGATGACTATTCACAGGTAATTGATGGCAACATGGAACATCCCAGCCCCGCCCAGGCAGGCGGCCACTGGACAAGGCGCGCGATCAAAGCAAGTCCGTGAGCGAACCTTCTTCGTAGTGAACACTGTTCCGCGATCTTTATTCGCCGGCGATTATCACCTGAAATATCCCCCAGAAGTTGAGAGAGAAGGTACTTTGAAGATGCCGTCTCCATGCTGTCACCCCTCGGTTTTCTCGCGTCATATTCAATTGCATTCCCACAACACCGGTCTCGCTTATGCTTGGCTTTCCGGTACTATCACTGAGCAACAACACACTTTACGGATTTCGCACACCCCCTTATAAAAAGCTATTGAATTATTACGGGATACAGCCGAAGCGGAGTTCGCGGCCTCAAGGCCTTGACCACTGTCCTCTTCAGGATATCGCCCCATGGACACAGCAACCTCCGAGATGTAGTTCACACCCACTCAAGCCAAGCGATGCATGGTTTCAAATGTACAACCTCATTCCTCTTTGCTATATGAAGTTGTTGCCTTATTAATTTAGCCTATACAGCTGGTGATATCGACCGCCTCTGGTATGTGATCGCCTATCGACAATAGAACTACTATTTTCTCCGACATGACTCCAGGGTTTTCCCTGCGCTAAGTATCTGATATCTCCCCGGGGCACTCACGAGAATCCGCTTTCAATTGCATCGGCATCCTGCAGACTTGGTGCCATCATGATGAACTGTATTCCAAAATCCTCGATGATCTGCCGTTGTCGTGGTGCAAGTCTATACCATCACGATAGCTTTGATGGTATGATTGAGTTATAATCCACGGTGGATACCGGGTACGACCCTTGTAGATCTAACAATGCTGTCAGTTTCAACAGGAAAATGACCGGATATAACAGAGGTTTCACCGTTGCTGCCCTGAAATATGCTCCTATATGGACTACGTGAGTATGTTTAACGCTGAGCAACCAACTGGCTGTCCGTGACAGGCGAGAAGACATGCGGCCGATTAAGTATGCGAATCGCTGCTTCAGACAACATTAAAAGTGATCAAGGCAGACTCATGCGAGGTTGATTAGATGACCAATCGCAAGGATAATAATGTATTGCAGTCTGATATTCCCTCGATCAAGGGTCCAGCGCCTGATCTAAGACCCTGGAGAGCAATGATCGGGTCATAGATGACGACAAGACGGCAAAGACAGATCTGATTGAGAGGGGCACGTTGCACATAAGAGCTCGCCGGAAAGTCTTTGGCACACGATCTTCATATTCGGGGCTAGAACACATGGTGGAGAGCGATGCAGGGTCGGATGAAGAAGCGCGCTAGAGGGATCGGATTCGGATGCTATAGGAAAGAACTCCATTATACGGGAATGAGCGTTTTTAGAACTAGAGTGGAGGATTCCTGTCTTTTGAAGATAAAATTTGAAATTCATCAAGGAGGGTTACACATAGACATAGAGGTCACGACGTAATGATGCACCGATGCTGATTGTTCAGAAGTCTTCGCCGAGAACATTGGGAGCGAGTTGAAAGGGCCAAAAGGTCCAATAGTATGAACCATGGGAACTAGAAGGTAGGCCATGGGAACGCGGTGTTGCCATTCACAGTTTTCGGGATAACAAGTGTGGGGAGACGACCATAGGACGGGGATCTACCGAAAGTATTGAAAAAACCTTCGCCAAGGGTATGAACCGTAGAACCAAGGTTAGTTTGAATTCAGCTGCATCGGGGTTAGCGGGTTCTGTTGGGGTTGAAACGTTGACGGGTTCGTACGTAGGACTGAGAGTGAGAAGGGTTCAGGCTGCAGTAGTGATGAACGAAAGAAGCCAGAGAGTAATAGGCGTCGTTGCTTGTGCAGGGTTGAGAACAGTACTATGTAGTAAGGCTAGAGATGCAGATTGACTTGTGACTGCTAGTAGCATTGAAGCTGCCTGTGCGAAGATTGTGTGTTGATCAGGAGAACGGTGCCAGTGAGTAGTAGTGGCAGTTACGCTTGAATCCGACTTCTCTCTCTCATCTGGCGAACCTCTTCACGGCCACAGAAACATCCCGTCCTTCTCATAACCATGTGCTGGCCACTGAGCCAAGACCCAAATGTGATTTTGTTTTGTCATACTCAAAAACCAAGTTCATTTGACAATTGTGCTCTCCAAGTCTGAGTTCTCTGTTGGAGTTTGCAGCCTCACCGAATTCCGAGGTCTTTTTCAAGGAGCTTCAAACCATAACGCGGATAGCCACGGAGTTTCCAGTGACGCCGAAAGAAATCAGTATAATATTGACAACAATGTTACGAAGGTGGAGACGGAAGTACGGAGATCTGGTAACCACAGGTCATTCAGCGGGTACTATAAGACGTGGGCGGTGGATGACGAAAACAGATCAGAAGGGATTTCCACTGGTGTGCGAAGGGGGAAGTCGACGATCACCTGGAAACATTTGCAGAGCATCCCGCGGTGAAAGGCCGTCTTCAACTTGGAGTCTCGTAGCTTTTTCTGTTCCCGCGGCTTTCTGTCCCCCACCTCCTCTTCCCACTCTTCCCGACATACCCAGCAATTGCACGCGATCTCGCGCATCGATGCACCGCTTGAGTCAAGGCCGTCCTCCTACGGATCATCCGAGTCCGATTCATTGGACGTCCGTCCAGTTTGACCATTTCTTATTGCGGCCCGCCCAATTTTGTTCAGTGCCTTGACAAATGTGAGGAACCTTGAAGTACCTATTGTCTCAGCGATCTTCTCATTGTCGGCCCAATATATAGACGACATTCCTGTTGTCAAATTCTTCGGAAGACTAGAAGATCATATTCTACTTTCAGCATCCTTACGCAACAAGGAATCGCCACTTCACAACGCCGAACTAGTATCCGTGGGCTCGGACTTTTGGCAAATCATACGTGAAAACCAGGCAGAGGGTTTGCTACGAGAAGACGTCCCTACATATCTTGTTCCTGACTCTCAGACAAGAGTTATTACTCCCTGCTTGAGGAATCGTTATGGTTTCCTCTTCGCTGCTTCCGCCATCATAGATTATTCCTCCGCTATACCCCAGGCCGATTGTGAAATGACGTTTACGGAGATTGTAAGGTAAAAATATCACTATCAGCAGATTTTTCGGGGTTAACTTTGAGGATCTCTGTAAAGATGTTTCTCAGATCTTCGACGAACCATATCTTTTGGTCGCATTTATCGTGCTCGTATTCACCTCTATCGCGTGCAAATCTTGCAAGGACATTATTCGAAATAGAATCAACTTAACCCGGACGATATCCACTCTTTACGTCCGGTCCTCATTGTCCCAAAATCGGACTCGCGACCAACATGAATTACATCTGCAACGATGTCCCAATGCGGGATACCAAACCGGTGTTTCCATCCACCATTTATTGTTACCCTTTTTGTAGGCGACGAACATGACTGAAGAAAGATCCCGCTTACCTCGATAATTATCGGATGAGGACATAGAAAATCTTCGTGTATGGCAGATCCGGCGTACGCGTACAGCTCCAACCGAACTGGCGATTCCAGTGTACTCCTCTTTTGTTTTTTATAGCTCAAGGTGTTGAGCTGCAGTGGAATCTTCATGTCGCTGACCACTGGCATCGCTCCTCGTGGCAAGCATCTTTCCATTCACAAATCTGGGCAAACTGAAATCGTTTCCTTTGCTCTCCATGATGTGTTATGGTGATTAATTGGCGTGAGCGTCTTTGCAGTTACAACACTTCTCTTGTTAATATTCTCACTCTAGATCAGGAGTCCGGCTACCAGGCTATTGGACTCGATTGACAATTGCAAGTGACTTGTTTCAAAGTTATTTGATGTCATGAGAATTCTGTGGCCCGCATATATCCCTCCACATTACCGCGGCCCTTGAATCATCCTCATTCTAGCAAAGCGAACTAATGACCAGTGCAAAATTGTTGAGCACCATTAATGACGGCCGGGACGCTTGTATGAGGTCGGTGTGATCAAGGCAGTCCTTTGTACAAAGATATTCTGATTGTTGTCTGGTAGAAATCGCAAGGAACTTTTTGGACCCTGTGACCGGAGTCCGCGCAGCCACGTTTACGTCTTCGTATCGACCTACTCTATCGCTCCCTCTTTGTCAACAGCCAACTCGTGTCTAGGCCTGAGAATCAGACCACCTGTGATCAGGACCTGCAAGCAGGCGTTAGAACGTTTAGTCGACACGCAGACGCAGTCTGGTCGGTCGCGTTTCTGCCTCGTGGAATCATGATCGCTTCTGACGACCTCAGAACCAATCAAATCTGGAACTTTCAACTCGGGAAAGGTGGCAGACGTTTGCTGTTCAAGTTACATCTGTCGCGCCCTTGCAACGTTTTTCTGCCGCTTCTGCGTCGTTCTGTGAAAACGCTCGATCAGTGGCACATGGCTCTTTCAGACAATATCGTCCAATACCGAGATACATTCGGTTCGATTTTCTATCTACGGAGAGATGACGTGCGTCACAAGCCTTTTACGTTCGTACGGGATCTTGCCGAGAGAACGCATACATCAACAACCAGTTGTGACGGATTTTATAATGGAATATCATGGAATTGGACTCTCTTTTTCGCGGATTGGCAATTTAGTGACGATTCGGACGACAGACAATGGTGCTCGAACCGCAAAGCGCTTGTTCATCACCTCTGGAACGAAAGCTGTCCTGTTTGTTGCACGCAGCCTCTCGATCCAGTGACACAGTTTCAAGGCTAGCATTTGGGATACGACTGCTGGCTTGTCGTTATACAAAATTCCATGACAGTAACGACGCTACTGCTGGACCGTTTCTGCATGACCCGTCGCGTGTATTCATGTCATGTCAGGGATGTTGTGTGACCCCACGTTTGGAATACTCGTGCAGTCATGCTTGCAAGATGGCCAAAATCGTAGAAGCGGATCTCGGTGTAGATCATATCGTGCCATCATCGGATGGCAGTCGATTGGTCTTTCTATTACCCTCACGTATCACATTGTGGCATCTGGCAAGATATGCCTTGCCTGTTTAGCATTTGATTCAGTGGAAAGCATGGATTTCATTCGCTGTCTACGGGACTAGTGTCGTTATCAAGAATGATGGTGATGGCGGTGACAATGACTACGCGAATAATTTCTGTAACTCTGCTCCCACGTCTTCCAATCACATTAGAAAATTCACCCCGCTTCTACTGCCAATGGTTTCGTTCCCATGCTAGAAAGAGGAACTTTCATATCGGGACGTGTAGTCGCCAAACCAACCCTGCAATCGCCTCGCGTATGATACATTATGACAACTGGATCAGCATGGAAGGCGCATGCTTTGGCTACCCACAAGTCGAGTGATGTTCATGGCACAAAAGGTCAATTATCGTAGGAAGAAGAGTTCACACGGGCAAGTTTCTGAGGTTTGATTATCTTTGCACAAAAGCTGGGCTTTGAATATCTATGGGCTCTTTCGTATATAGGCTACTTACTCAGCGCTCTATATACTCGTGTTTTTTTACCGCAGACATTTTTTTGAATGATTGATGAGCATACATGTGTATGTGCCCGAGTCGAATCCCAGAGACCAGACGTTCCACACACATTGATGGCTCAAAGTTCGTGGCCACCACTGCAGTCTCTCTCCAGGCAACAGGTGCGCAACTAGATGATGACTCGGTATGAACCTGGAGATGTGGCTTACTAAAATTGTGATTGCGAAAGACCGAGAATTGCAGGAAATCTCCATGTGATTTTATTTGATTCTGGAGAGACCCGTACTTCAGTTCACCGTGCAACGTTTGATCGAACAAACAATGGGAAGCCTGAAGCTTGAAGCTAGCTTAAAGCTTAAAGCATAACAGTCCTACAATCCACCTCGAATGACCGTTCACAAACAAAGCCTCCATATCATGGCGCGTCAAACCAAACGCGGTTCAAAACATGACGAAAATTTAACAGGATAAAATTATTATTGTTCAAGGAACAAAGTGTAGGAACTGAACGTCGTAACGATAAACGAGCACACAGTAGTTTGAATATCGGCTTATCATAGTCCCGCACAGTACATAATAACTGTCATGATCACCACCACCACCACCCACATGCCTGGATCCTTGTCATTCGTGCTGAAGTTTGCCTGACACGCCTCCGCATTGGGCGAGCATTGAACAACAAATCACGACTGGAGGAGATAAATCGATGATGCAGTGGTAGCGTCTCCATGCCAACCGAGAAAGGAACGCAAAAAACTAAAAGCAGTTAGAAAACAACACACCACACATCTGCCAATCAAACCACAAATATCAGTCCAAGACGTAAAAACATCAATCTCACATGTGAGCATGGACCGCCGCAGTACAAATATTGTTGAAGCGGTCCATAGACGCCGTAAGCCTGATTCTATCCGTAATTCACGACTTGATGCCAAAGCAAAGGTACCTACAGAAAAGTGACCTGGTTATATGAAAACACGTACTTTACTCCACATGCCGGCACGTTGAATAACATCGAAGCGCCCTGCAAAAATTTAGACGCAGTACATAATGATCATAGTGGAAAACCAACGGAGTTCTCACCTAGGAAATCCATACAAATTGTCATGGACAATGATATTTGCGTCCAACGTGCCGCGCGATTACCCCTTAACACATGGGTAGATAACGCAGTCATTTAGAGTCATTCCATATGCTCAAGATGTCATATTCGCCATCTCAAAGCTATCTGGCAGACCAAACAAGGATCAGCTGGCTGTGGCAGTACTCCCAGATCACACTGCTAGACCGTTCGGAAGTCGAAGAACTGAGGTATGACATCATGCCGCTAAACTGAGTGTGCCATGTCATCTGATTTGGCCTTGAAGAGATCATAACGGAGTTCCTGAAAAAAATAAAAAACAATATGCCGCCAAAACTTTGCCCCAAAATAGCCCAAGACCAGCAGCGGTGACATAGGGAGTAGGTTTCTCGCGAATATTAAATCTCAGAATGTCACCTGTTACTCCATCCGTTGGGAGATTCTCCATTTAGTCCTCGTTGGCGAAGGGATTTGTTCCAAGACTGATCCGTGCTCCATATAGGCGCGATCTGCAATAGATGAAAGATCCGACAGGAAACTTGGAGCCCGTCGATGCAGATGGGTGGTGAGGCACATGAACCTCATTCCATTTCACAACGTTTGCACCAGTTTGTCCGTGAAATATCGGGGTAACAGAGACAGACACAAGGGGATAGACCTGAGGACAAGAAAGCACAAGTAAACGAATGAGATCATACTATTTGGAAAGAGTCATTCGTTAATCCAGAAAGAAAGAGCTAGAACTTCAGCCCGGCCGATGATGACGCCTTTGATTGAGGTGAACTTGTTCTGCACAATATCGTACGGCGACGTAATATCTTCTGTGACAATAATCACCATCGAGAACGAAGAGCAATATACCAAGCCGGGGAAGGACAACAAGTCAGTTAATTCCAGGTCCGTCCGGACTACGCAAATGATCTGTCCTTGCGTTCGCAAAAAGAAGTCTAGAAAAGCGAAAGTTCCTTAATGAATCGCACCATAGTGCTCGAGGATGGTGTGCGGCGCCTAACACGTGTGATAGCCGCCTTCCCCACACCATCTTCTCCAGCCCAATTACCGGGCAAGTCATTCCCATGAGCTAATTGCATTACACCTAGATTACGGCGGCTTAGATACCGATCGTGAACTCTCTGGGCACACAGAAAGGAAGTGGAACCTACAATGACACGCTCTGGTTGAGAAACGCATTTTAGATAACCTATCAAAATCAGCACAGCCAATAATAACTCCTCGGCTTGCAACTGAACAGCACATTTGAAGTGCTTCTTGGGAGGATTAAACTCGGTGCGCCACAAAGCAGATGGTAGTCGCTCCATGTAGCCATTATTAACGCACCGAAATCACCGATGTTGATCGGAAGTCGGGCACTGTGGGGTGGTTGTTACTTGACAAACCCCAACGTGACTCCTGAGGTTGTGAGGGTCTCTGGCCTTTTGAGTTGCAAAGAAAGATTGCATCAGTACCACAGCAGTTATTGACGGATGAGCATCAAATTACTCGACGATTTGGAGAGTTTTTGGCAAGTAGTATATTGCGAGAAGCGCTTGACCCATGTGCGATTCGGATAAACGCCCAGGCCCAGGGTCAATGACTGATGATGTCGAAGGGCTCCTTTGATATCAGATTCGCCACAGTCATATAGGTAGAAAACGTAGAGGGTCGAGGAGGAAATTCGGGGCGTCCATGAGACACTCAGCGAGTAATCAGCTCACCGCATGCGACGAGCCAGTCAACCCGTTTCTAGGTACGATAAGGAAGATAGATGAATCCTCTGAGAAAGAGCGCTAGCGAGAACGTTAGTATATATGGCATACAGCAATTAAGGAGAACAACCCATGCGCCCCGGCGCCAAATCCAAATTAACGTCATATTACAGTCCTAACGCGTGTGTGTTCGCATGGTACGCAGACATTAATTGGTCGAGGCTGACCAATGATACAGTACTGGCCATATTAGAATAGCTGAGATCAGATAAACGAGGCTGAACAGCATGGTTGTTATAATACAATCCTCCTCGTTTCACGTTATCGATGGCATAGTTATGTCAAAGCAGACCCTCGTGGAGTCATAATAACTGAGTAGGACGATATTAACGATAAATATGACCCTCGCAGAGTAATTCAAGGAGACGCCTGCCGTTATGCTCCAAGGAAAACGCGGGCCTCTGGGTGGGGCGCGACGCATGAGGTAGCACATGACATGGAGGTCAGACCCCCCGCAAACATTGAATGCGAGACAAATGCGAATCTGAAATATACATGTCAAAACTTCGGAAAGACGTCAGACAGAACGGGATTCACTGAATTGAGCGTTCAGGTGTGTTACACTCCCGCCCAAATCAAGAACACGAGGCACCCACACGAACGCCACAGAGCGCGATTGAAGGCGCTATGCAAGACGAGTGCGACGTCGACATTGAACTGGCAAGTTGGCCTGGAGGATGGTTAAAGACACGTCCTAGATACCACGGGAGCAATACACGTAGCGAGGCGAGACTGCAGACTCGCGCAGGATACACGGAGAGACTCAGGGGATAGGTACAGATGAAGGGTTCACGAGGGCCGCAGCCTGGTGTGGCAGGACGAGGACGGGGCCCATGTGGACGACTTGGCCGCGTGGTTGCCACTCAACAGCTCTTCCTTGGATCTATCCCAGCGCTGCTTCGTTCCGTTCAAGTACCTTCTCCGCACTCATAAGGCGTGTTTTCTTATATATATACTCTTTTATTTTACATCTGACCCTCCACTGCACAGTCTCACACACCCCATTCACATGTCTGAAAAGCTCGACAATCCATCCTCCTCTTCAATAGACACCGGCTCCGGTGGCGCTGTTGGTGGCAATGGCGTTGGACACAAGGCCATCATCAAAAATGTCGACATGACAGAGGAGATGCAGCATGAGAGCATAGAAATCGCCTTGTCCGCGCTGGAAAAGTTCGCCATCGAGAAAGACATTGCCGCACAGATCAAGAAAGAGTTTGACCGACGACATGGTCCAACATGGCATGTCGTCGTTGGCAAAAACTTTGGAAGTTATGTGACACACGGTTTGTCTTCATCCTTTCCCCAATCGATCTGCACACATCTGACCGCCCGCGTCTTTTCTAACAAAACAGAAACTAAACATTTTATTTACTTTTACGTGGGTCCACTGGCGATCCTTATCTGGAAGTCGTAAAGTGGATGAGGGATTTCTAGAGACGGGAGAGGTCGTAGAAGGAAGACATATCCAGTCGGTCCCACCTTTGTCAATATAATACGTTCATCCCTTGAACGTTTGTGTATATACCTCGTCATCACATTATCATCGCACCATCTATTCCAAGTAGCTAGCACAAACAACACAATATATATAGTACAAACAACAAGGCGATTGGATTAAGTTAAAGTATCATAATAATGGATGCACTATCACGCCAACCGGAACCAGTGTGGTACCATCTTCCATACCCTCTCCCTCTCCCTCTTCGCCCAGAGCTCGAGAGATTTCGCACAAGCCTTACACTCTGAAAACTCTGAGCTCTTCAGCGATCCCAACTCTTCTGCAACGTACAGCGGATCTGAGCACCCCTCCTCCCGATCAAACAGGTAATGGTTCGTCGCTAACTCTGCGAGCTCACAGAGATCCTTCCGACACGCTGCAGGGCACACGCACACGCGATCTGACAATTTACGTTGCTGATGACCTAAACCCGACGAATGGATCTGCGATCCTAACGTGTAATCGCGATAAAAGTCGGAGGTCATAGCCTGGATCAATCCCGTGATGGCGCTCTGTGTACACTCCTTCCCTACTGTCAGCGAATGCACGTCGCGCATAGATAACGTAGCCGATGGTGATGATGATGATGATGACGACAACGATGGACGCGAGATCCCTGAGTATAAAGGATCTCCAGGTCGTGGCTCAAATATTTGTCCATATTGATATTTGGAAAGCTCGTAAAATGCTGCAGGTAACAATTCAGGAGCATCTACTTTTCTGGCAAGTTCGATAATGGACTATGGGGCCATTGGTAAGAAACGACCAAAAAGGTGGAAGATAACAAGGATGGACAGACTATTGGAGAAGGATACATGTGACCACGGTGGACACCTCTCTCTACTTCGTAAGCGCGTGTCAGTTCTTCTCGAGCATCCCAACCCTGCAAAGTAGAAGGCCAAGCAACGCTGAGATGTTTCAGAGCCTTTGAACGCAAGGAGTCGATGATGTATTTCGTCGATAATCGTAGTATTCCCGATACAACCCGAAAGTCTTCCCGATCATTATTTCCCAGCACCCTGCAGCAGAGGCAAGTTAAAGGGTGTCCCAAGAACACTAAGCTCGAGATGGGAAAGCGAACTCACGGGCCACCATCATACAATGCATTCAACAGATTCGCCAGATCTTCCGCAGAATCATGCAGCAGCAAAAGTGGACACCCATCGAACGTCCCGTCACACCCACTCCAAGTTCCGTCAGGAGGAATGGTAACGTCCACCATACTGCAATCCGTGGTAGTACCTGGCTGGGGCAACGAGAACAAATCTCGGAAGAACTGGGATCGACGAGATAGCTGAGAGATATGAACACGAAAGAGCGTATCCTCTGCCCTCAACACAATTGACCCATCACTGAACCAAAGATCCGGATGTCTCTCCACGACGAGTCGGGGGGAGTGCTTCTTGTCTTCTAATTCCGTGTCGCACGGCGTAAGTACTTCCAAGTGTGGCAGGACTCTGGCGGAGGAGACAAGGGAACTGTATGGTTCAGGACACATCCTCGTAGAAGAGGCGGTAGATGGAGTTTGCAGCAAGACTGCGTCGTTGTGGCCCCCAATTTCTGAGCTGGATATCGTCGCATCCGACCGCAGACGGGAAGGCTTTAGATGCACTAAACACGTCTGACTCAGCAATCTAAAGGCACTCCCAAAAAAAACGGTAATCGCATTTTCTATGTTCCTTTATTTCAAGAAATTCAAGCCTCGCCAGTATGTACCAGAAATACAAAAAACTTCCTGGCAATACATCGCAAAATTAAAGCTAGAATGGCGGTCAAATGAAAGGAGGCGCCCAGCGTGGGCTGATAATCATTCAAACCCAGAGTCTGCTTTCATGGCATCTCACAACAAACTGCCAGCTATGAGTACTCGGTTCCTCACCCTGTTACATGTGGAAACGAGGGGGCCCCGCAGACAATCAACCGCCACTGGTTGTATCTGTATGATCCCTGGACTTGTAATCAAAAACAAATGCAATCGGTCCAAGCACAGTGCTGTATACTGTACAAGCCTATGACTAGGGCTACACGGTTGTTGAATCATTACTATGTTCGGTTGATAAACATTGAGCCGACAGACGCCATCGCAGCTCCGTGAAGGACGTGAGAAACGGCGACAAGAATATGTAGGAGTTGTCGGCCAAAATACAATGTTTGTATAAAAAAAGACCGCTCAGCGCCTCTAACGAAAATTTGCTGAGACTCATCAAATCCATTTGATATCTCCGGTCCATCCATAGAGCAGAGAGTGACGAATTGGGGGACAAGAGAGAGTTGCAGTTATGCGTCCAGTCTTCTGGCTGAGTTGGCATGCCGCAGACCAAATAGAACGCTGGCGCTGTTTTGGGATTTCAAGTTCTCACGGTTGGAGACTTCTTCACCACACTACAATTTCGTCTAGTAAACGAGGCTGGCTGTGCCGCAGCGCTGATCGTATCATACCCACAAATCCTTTCTGTGGCCCCTCCCCTTTTCATGCGCCGACTCGGAGCCTCGTGCGAATAATTTGAATCTATACGCGTGTTGACCAGTTCTGACTTTCTACTGTCGCAGAACAGGTTAACAATCAAGCAGTCATGATGCGATGTACATTGTACAATATAATACGTACAGCCAGACGGAATCATGAGAGATAATTCAGGCGGTGACACAGAGCTTGGAAAACTCGAACTACCGCGTGCCTCAGACATCGATTAAATTCGTACATTCAAAGGTCCACTCTGCTTTATTCCCTCCACTCATCTAACAATTTGCATCTACTTTCAAGCAGGGTCCGGCATAAACATGTAAAAAGCCCGAGATGAAACCTTTGTTGTCCCGACTTGGATACAAGAGTGCACGAAATCATGCGTAACAACAGATGACAAAGTGCTACCACAATGATCTTTTTGATCATCTGGCAGATCATTACCGTAAGGGAATAATGATTGCAAGTATGCCGTGCATGGAGGAACACAACAACAACCTCAGCTGTGGACAGCATCATTTACACAAAGAGACGATACGTACTATTTCCACCACCCTCGTAGTCAAAGCTTATTAACGTCGTATGCAGCACGGATACCCGCAACTCCTAATTTCAATTTCCTTACAATCCTTATCGTAACTCAATCCGGACAACGACAATGCAGCTTTCTCTGGCCCCTATAACAAAAACAGGAACGTGTTGACAACGCCCGTAGTATATACTACCTGCTTTGGGGCGCCATTTGTTGAGCGGTCGGCCTCCAAGCCGTGGCTTCTTCTCTCCATCACACCTGCGAGTCCATGATGGATCCAAGTGGATCGTCCAAGTTCTCTTACTCAATCCATTACGAGAACTACACAAATGATGCCCTAACTGTCCGTGGATCATTGCATGATTCCCCAGAACATTTCATCATTTACCTCATCGTTATCCTCCCTCCCTCGCATTATTCTCCCGTTTCAGCAGTGCAAGCCTGAGTACCAACCCGCGGAAAAGAAAAATCGTTGCAAAGATGCCACAGTGATATGATGATCATGATGATCATGATGATGCCATGATTAACGCGAGACTCGACTCGGAGACTCCCCGAATATCGACTCGACCATTGCAGAAAAATACCCAAGCACCAACATTTCAAGTTGGTAACCACTGGTTTCAATTCAATTCATACGGGCGATATCATAGCTGGTCCCTGCCGAGTCGGATCTAACTTTCTTGAAATTAGTGGAGAAGACATGCAAAAAGCTTTGCGCCCCCTAATATCGGCACCAATCAAAACCCATAGATATCCTAGAAAGTCTAGGATTATCACGCTCCTCGTTCTTCAATCAATTTCATAGTTCCGAAATCATCGCAGTGTGGTTCACTGGGACACCATTTGGGTCTTAGCGTGTATTGTTCAATTACACACAAGTCCGTTGAATTGGGTACGGTATCTGGCGGATTTGATTTTCGTCTGGAGCTATCAACGGACGTAGTTGTGGTTTACTCTAGCCCGGAACTATCGGGTTGGATTATAGAACCTATGCTACCTTATCGAAGCTGCTGAACTAGCTAAAAGTAGACCAAGTCTCCATTTCATAAATTGATATGTACAACTGATAACTTACTTGGGCGATGAGAACCCATCTTATTGCTGTGATTAATCTAGTATGGCTACACGACGATTAAGTATGAGATAGCAGAAATCCGAGCTTGAAATAGTACTTGGTACAAGAATAATAACCCTGGCGTAAAAAGATAATTATAATATGCCCAATTGAGTATTATGCAGAACGCGGAAGAGTACGCATAAAAAAAAGGATTTAATCATTTACAGTGTTGGGCTCGAGGTTAAATAAGATCCATATGCGCGAGTTGGAGTCGGTCGTGGCAGAATGACGTCGAACATAGGGTCGCCACCCCCGGGGCCGTTGCTAGACATCCTACTAAACGTATGATGAGTGTGGCCAAGATGATTGACCTCAGTTGGTCGTGGTCGACGGAACAGGTCTCCGGGCATAAACTTGGCAACAGCCTTGGTCCAGCATGTCTATCACAAGAGAACCAATCAGCCATACAGTGTCAGATGAGATGTTAAATCAAATGCTGCACTTACCCCCAAGAACGGATCCAAGTGGGATAAATCTTCTCGAGTTAAATTCTCGGTCATATACGTCACCTTCGCCAATGTGTCTTGACAGCTTTGTCGAGCTTCAGACTGCCCAGTGGTAGCCAACATCTGGTGGAGTTCAGCTTCCGCCGTCAGACACACAATGACGCTGTATTTGAGAATAACGAAGGACTCTTGATCTTCAAGTCTTTCGCCCATGTTGATCAAGGGCATAGTATCCGAGGCGTATTGTGAGAACGATAACACGAGCTCCTTGAATGCATAAACCCATTCGCGAGTCAACCCATCTGACATGAAATAAAATAAATTTACGACATGGGAGCTAGATCTTCCAAGTGACGACCAACCTGACTTGTACGTTGCCTTTAGCTGACAAGCTTCCTTCACCAACATAAGTGCTCTCGTACGCAAGAGGATCGGAGACGAGCACAATGCAATACGACATCGCTACAATGTCGTTTGTCAGATATGAATCGCACCAGCAAAATGACACGCATGCGATGCTTACCATTAATGCCACCAGCTCTCGCTCCTGATCCAGAAAATGTCTCGGAGCTAGGTTCATCACCAAATACATGTAATTTTCCACGTATATGAGTTGCGTTAACAATGTTACGCGTTCTCTTGTCGTATCGCTTGGCCCTTCGGGCCCAATCGAAGATAAACAAGAATCGAAGCCCAGTCGTGTCGCCTTCGCCACCTGTGCAGCATCGCAGAAATACCTATTCGCCAAGTCGAAGTTGTGTGTATACAAGTAGAACAAGGAGATCAGGTAGTAGGCTTGAGCAATCGCGTCCGCATCTGGCCCGACCCCAGCAATGCATGACAATGCCAGCTCCAAATACATTTGTTGGCTAGTATTGTCCTGGATATTAAAAGACGCTCCCCGATGCTGCTGATACAAGTGAGATCCGAACAAGTGTGCAGCATGGATAAAGAAAGGATGAATGGTAGTATTCGTCATATCTCCATGCAGTATGGCTTGATATTTATTTGACGAAAGGTAAACGCCAAGTTGTATGGTGTGGCTTAAAAACGTATTGCGGCTAGGAGAAATTCAATCAGGCATGATCCAAGTATACGAGCGGATGGGGACACACTATGTCGACTCGAGGTCAGGCGCTGATGAGTTTGGCATCATCGTTGCCCGCTGGCCAGCACAGTCCAACGCAATATTAGATGACGCGGGATAAATATCGCCACTCGGCGACGATAAATCCGAGGACATTAATTGTGGAGAGCGAACGAAATACGATTCATCGGACTCTGGAGCATATATCGATTTCTGCTGTTCCATATCTGAGTGATATCTGAGTAAAAATAGACGAGAAATTCGAGAAGCAAGAACAGACCCGACGAGTCACTCAATAAATCCCCACGCTGATAACTCCTTGAGCCAGCAGGTTGCTCGTACAGATGAGTAGGAGTGTCATAGTAGCACTCTTCCTTTCTCCCACTCCTTGAGCACGTTGTGCAAAACGGCCGCTTCCCATCGCATCTCTAAATTTAAAATAAGAAGGGGGAAGAAGGGAGGCATGAGAATCGCCACTTACTTTCTTTTTTCGACTGTTACGAGTAGTAATGGTAACATTTGGTTGGAAGCAATTTGATTGATAAAGCAATTCACTCACCGACAAGTCAGACAAGCAGCCCCTTTGCGTAGAGATCCCTGATGGACTTTGACACCCGACTCTTGGAGTTTGAAGGTGCAGTCCAAGCAGCGTCGAGATCTTTGACATGGTCCACATTGGGGGCGTATACCGTCACATCTCTGGTTAAACAAGTTAGCATGTGCCACCAGCGGGCAGCTCCGGGCAAGGCCCTCTACATACCACTTTCCTAGCCCTAGAGAGTACGCCAGGTCAGCACACACAAAGAAACAAAGACATCAGTATAAGCACACCTGCATTGCGTACACGTTTTTGCACCAGCCATTGTGAGATGGGACGAACGAGAATCAAAAGAGGCATTGGAACACCGAGGGCATGATTAGATATGCAGGCGTGAAAGACCCCAGTATGGGAAATTTCCCATCTTTCGGAACTGAACAAGAATCCAAAACGCCGCGGCCGGAGTTTGGGCTGGCCTCCACTGGTCTCGAAGAAGCACGAGCCATTCTCTCACAATATTTGCAAAAGGTCCGCTGGTTCCGAGCACGGCCGTGGCGAGCGCAGAAACCATCACGATCGGGGAAGTATGTATATACTACCAGTCTGATCATGATGGAAAAAAGTGCGATGGAAAAGCTGTGATTGCGCGCTCCTTTCCCCCTTGGAGTTCTTCAGGACCTTGGGAACGAGTCCTCTTTTCAGGCAACCTTATAATTGTATTCCTCCACAAATGAAGGCAGGGTCTCGTCGTAACCAGCAACAGGTGTCTGTATGTGGCACGGCAAGCCACGTGGTCGTTTGGATGACTCATCTGCGATGACTCGGAGACATGTCTTCGTTGACCACGCGTCCAACTGCCGGATAAGAATTCGTCGGTTGAATATTGTCCTTTTCCCTCACTTTCGGAGTCTTCGCATGCCCTCCAGTGCGCGAAGCGATGATCGTCCTCCCCGTTATTCTTAACGTCATACTAGTGTTCGTTATGTAATCCAACCTCCGCCCTGAAACCTTACATGGATTCAATACTCGTTTCACTGACTCCACGTGGATCATATTTTACCCTTCCATTTCGTTTGTCCCTGAAGCCTTTTTGTTGCACGCTCCCGTTTCGGTAGACCAGCCAATCGCAAGGTTCATTCAACGAGCGCCGTCGATCTAGCGCGAGCGCAATCCTTGCCATGTTGCTCGTGTGCTCAATGATGGAATCACGAGAGGGAGCAAATCACCAAAATCTCCGACTCAATTTAGGTTCAGTTTAAGAACCTTATCTGTCCGAACCTGACTACAAGGTTTGACTTTACTGCTGTCTTTCCAAATGAGGAAACACGTTTATGTAAATTGAAGATCCATCTCAGATCTTGGATGAAGCGTTCTTCCTTGCCCAATACAACCATCCATGTTTCATCCTATGCTGCTGATACATACAAATCTACTGCTACAAAAACGACCGCATGTCCACATGATTAGCCTGTGTGAATATCTATGTCCGCGTAACAACTTCAGCAACTGCTCTCCCAATACAATGTCCGTCTTCGCGATCATAGACCCCAATATCCACTTCTCCGATATCGTCGACTTGAGGCGTACCCCATAACTGCACCACTCCCCTTGCTCCTTTTCTTACGTTGACACGCAAAAACGGCGGCAAATCCTCCCCTGTCATCAGTCGCACTTCTAGCCTATCCGTCTCCGTCACACACAAGGTGAATGTGAATCGTTCTCCTACACGGGCGAGGAACCTCGGAACTGGTATCCCACTCTGAGTCATGGCACTCCCGTGAGATGATTCCAGCGAATAAAACGACCGAGGTCCTTGTTCAGCAGAATCAGCACCGAATGTCCGTACATAATCCATTGCAACGCTCATGTCATCTTCTCGTTCTACCTTGTCGTCTTCTACCTTTGCGGTGAGACTGATGACTCGTTTGACTGGAGCAGCATCGCCGGAGGGATCTAGACTCGTCTTCGCACCAGATGGTATTTGCGGCACAGGTACGCGACTCGACTTTGTGAAAGGAACCAACCTGGGCCTCTCAGGGCCAGTAGTCTGTGGCGGGTATGGAAAGCTCACGCTTTTTCCACTCCGGACGCTCATTGCGCGAGCCGTGTGGACGACAGCTTCATGTGCGTGAGCCTCGATTGACGACCGAGGGGAGAATGAACGAGAACTTGACATACTAGAATCCGCAGAACCCTTCGTGACTTGTGTGCTGCCTGGGAGTTTATCCGAACGAGGTGAACGCGAAGGTGGCGCAAAATCAGCTCTCCTTGTTGGTACCGAGGGCGTCTGAGTGGACGATGAAGGAGATCCATCAAGACTAAAACCCGCCGGATCACCATCGAGAGCAGGATCGTTCGCGTCAGTATCCTGCCGTTCATTTCCGCTGCTCTTTGAATCAGTCACCAGGATAGGCTTCCCAATGATCAGGCGCGGCCTACTTGGCTTTGTACGTCCGCTCATTGCTCGGTACTTGTTGCTGACTACTCGCACGGTTGACCTCAACCTATCGAAGAATTCGACCTTTTTCATGACCGCAGATCTGGGGCTTTGAACGTCGCCGGTGTCAGAAGGAGAGGTGGCCGATCCATGCGGCATACGTCTGATACCGATACCCAGTGATCCATATCTTCGAATACCAGTATTTGGCATTTGTCGAAAGTCGACCACCATCTTCTCAACACTGATTGCTTGTCCGTCATCTAAACCATACCACTTTTTCTCCTGCTCAGTCCATCCGCGTCTTCCTTCCTCGCCTTCTAGAGCCATGTCTCGCTCTCTCGTGAAACGCCTGCACAATGCAAGCGAAACAAGGAGTACGAAAAGCCCTCCAATGACGCTGAACGCGATAGCCACTCCAAGAATCAATTTCGACCTTGTACCAGGCGGAATATCGGGAGTGACTGTGTTGTTTTTCTTGTTATTCATTATAGATATATCAAGACTTGCATGCGATGTTGACCGAGTAACATGCGAGAAAGCCGTAAACGCAACCTCGATGCTATCGTAATCGACGTTTGGAGGGACCTTTCCAGTCAATTGACTGGTAGCATTGTCGAAGAGGAAGTATTGATTAGCTGACCCTGGATTGAAAGCAGCCGACAAATCAATATCCGTTGATCTGCCTCCTCCATTGGACAAGTAATCCAGCAAACTGAAATGTATATCTTCTCCAGTTTTGACATTTAAAGGGCCTAGTACCTCTGCAGTAAAGTATGATGAAACGACCGCGATCGACACATTGGTGTGGATACTTTGATTGAATTCAGTTGCTATGGTCACAGGAATGGGACCCAGCATAGCTCCGCCACCTAGCCGTTCAGGAAGAATTCCGCTCAACTGCCGAGTACTCGCATCATACCGGAGCCAGTCTCCGTATTCAGATGTGTCAATAGCAAGCGTAGAGATGTTGGATGATTGAATTGGCTCCTTATCGACAAGCACACCAGAAAAATCAAATGCTGAATTGAGGCTCATATTGAATGCCGTAGAAGCCGTGATGTTGATAGTAGGTAGTGAGTGTGTAGAATGTAGCTCGTGATCAGCAACGATAAGATCAAATGGGAGTGCGGTAGAAGAATAGCCGTCGTTATCTGTTGCGTGAATAGCCAGCGACACAACAAGAGGGCTTTCATTGGAGTGAGTAGACGGAGTCAAACCGTTAAAGGTGATGGTTTTAGGATTGAATTTGACCCATGGAGGCAAAGGTGATCCATCTGCCTGCAAAGCAGCATAATGAATTGTATAAATGTCACTAAACGTCATGCTCTCGATCCCAATGCTAAAAGACCAGGCAGGGGGGATACGGAGAGCTGGATTGGACATCAACAACGCCGAGTCATTGGACAAAGAGAAAACAGAAGACAAAGAGGGGTTAGATTCTTTGAACTGCTGTTCGATAGGAACGGTGACGGTGGGAGCAGGGTATGAGGACACGCAAAAGGTGAATCGTGAAGAGCTCGAGCCAGAAGTTGTCGAGTCCTGAGCCGCTACAATAACCTCTGGGTGCCCTTCATCTTTATCAGATGGAGTTCCGCTAAAAGTTCGAGAACTCGGGTCAAAGGTGAGCCATCCAGGAAGAGACGATGCGGAGTAGGTCAACGACGCGTTGGAATCTGAAATGAATGAAGCCGGAGAAAACGACCAGGAGTAGGGTAGATTAACGCGTGCAGTTGGAGGCAACTGATCTCCCAGTGGGATATTTACAGAAACGGTCGACGCGATTGCAAGTGTTATGGAGCAAGCCAAAGAAATGAGTAGCATTGCGAGAATAGTGTGAGCACTGTCAGGAGGGGGTCGTGCGCGTCAAGCGAATAAAAGTCGCCCAGCGACCGCTCTCAGATGGCTAGAGACTTTGCTTGCAACAAGAAAGAAGTAAACAGAAAGGTTCAAATGTGACAGAGGTTCAATCAGGGTGATGTCACACGCGTGTTCGCATTACATCAGAACTCTATCGCTAGATAAGGAGAGGCGCCAAACATGAGGTTATGAAAACAGTTTCCGGTATCGTATCATGGAGCTACGTCGAGACCTACAAAGATAGTGAAGAAATCGAACCGCAATTACACACCCGGCACAAACGGTGCCAAACCCGACGCTTGGACCTTCGCCGAATCCTCAGCATTCAACGCCCCAACCAGTTGGATTAACTCTGCCCTGATCTCGTCTGTTATTTGGTCAGGTGCGGAAGGGTTCAAGACGTGAGCGAAAACCCCGAGAAGCTTGTCAACGTAAGGATGTAGGGCTTGAGCATTCACTCGGAATAAGTGGAAGATCGCTTTGAATGCGGGAGTGTTCTCGAGGAAGTCGTGTCTTAATGGCAAGGCGTCGACGAACACAGGAAGAACTTGTTCAAGGGGTACAGCCGATGTGTTGCGAACGATGAGCCGGGCGACTGCACCAGCTGCATTATCATGGGACTTCCATTTGGCGCTGTTCGCTTCTGGAGTAACTACGAACAAAGGTCGGAGAGCCGCGAGAAGTTGCAAATATTGCTGTGATAGATCGATCTCTGAATTCTCCACCAAAAGCCCAGCGGCGAATGCAGCATTACATTGCACTTCTGCTTCATCGTCGCTGAGCGCCTGGTAGAACAGCTCTAATAAAGGCTCTGTAGACGGCGTGATGGCACTTTTCATTCCTGTAATCACTTCGGAAAGCGTGCCGATAGCCGCCGACCGATCACCAACGGAACGGTTTTTCTTCTACATATTGAATCGATTTAGGTCAACAATGATAAATCATTGAACGGCAACTTACATAATATTTGGAGATTAAAGGTCTGAATGTGTTGAAAATGGCTGAAAAGTCTTCACCAAGTGTGGTTGCGAGGGAGGCAACAAGGTCAGCAGCGGCAGAAATGAGCATAGTGTCATATTCTGCCGTTTCTTCAGGAGCCTCTTCACTCTCATCCTGATCAGGATCTTGCTGACAAACGGCCTTTTGTTCAAGAATCTGAGCTGCCATTGTGCACACAGGCTCGATTTCTACACATCCGATTAGCTATTGGTTGGGATTCAAACGGCGGCGCCTGTACGATTACTTACTGTTTTCGATGAACGCGGGTCCAACTTTACTGAGTGTTTCAGCCAATCCCACACACAGAGCAGCGGCCACTTTTCTAAATTTATATGAAAACTTATCAGCGATCTGAACGGAAGATGCAGGAAGAAATGAAATAGAAATATCAGTCGGAAATCCTGTTCTTCTCTCGCACCCAAAAGGCATCGAAGTGAGCTGAGTTTCGGATGTATCTCATCGTGGTGGCAAAGACAACGTAGGATGAAAGGATATAAAACACTGACTTATTATCCTCCGACTCGAATAATTCAAACAGTGGCGGAAGCACATGATTGATTAATCCTTGAACGGGTTGTTCCAGAGGCATTTTCTAGTAATGTGAACGGTCAATACCTAAGAAATGAACGCTTCGTATGAGACTCACGACTGATATACCCGCTTCCCATTCTTTGGGATTGCTCAATTCGTACATCGTCCGGACGATCTCCAGAAGCGATTCCAGCGAAGATTTCCGGATTCCATCGTAATAATGTGACAATTGTCCGACAAGCTCAAGTGTACACTCCTCGACATATGGCAGAAAGTCATTTCCTGTTGCAGAAAATAGAGTGCCCATCGCATCCGCAGCGATTTCCTTCTCGACACAGATGACGCTGTTTACATCGAGCAGTTTGTCAAGATCGATATCTTCAACTTCAAGTTCTCCATCGTCTGAGATAGTGATAGCGTTGGCAGGAGAACTTCCAGAAGCAAACGCAGCCATAGCATCCGAAACGGCTAAAACAGGGGGAAATATTTGGATTCAATCTTCTCCGAAACAACTCTCAAGCAGAGGTTTGCGACTCACAGCTATCAGGATCTTGCATCTTTTCATCTTGTCTCAGGCTGACAAGAAGTGCGGGAACAACGCTTGATAGATATGGCGAAAACTCGTCCTCAAAGACACGAGCCATGACCCCAAAGAACAGAAAACTACATTCCCTTAACCGCGCGTTACCCATTTCGATGCCTGCAAATGCTTGTTTCATAATTTCAGGAAAATATGGTCGGAAGACGTCTTTCCCAACCGCCTCTGAAAATGTCCCGATGGCATCCATCGTAATTCCACGAAGCTCGATCTCCTCTCCCTCTGTAGTGAGGAGAAGATTGTTCTTCAGACGATCCATGGTCGCCTGGAAATAAGGGAAGAATTTATCTCCGGAAGCATGGGCCGCGCTGCCAATGGCACCTATGATGACAGGCTTGACATCGATAGGCGCAACTTCTAGCAAGTTGGCAAAACGCTCCATAATTACAGACAGATAAATGTGAATGTTATCGCCTAGAATCTCTAATAGTGCGTCCAAAGCAGTGCAAGCAGAACGTTGAGTCGTTGGGTCGTCTAAAAGCTGCATCAAAACCTACGGGAGAAATAAGTAGTACCCAGAGAGGAAAATAAAATATAAGAGAAACGAACTGGAACAAGAACAGGATGCTTTGCAGCACAATCGTCCTCCATCCATTCACATAGACAACTGAGAGCTATACAACTAGCTTTTCGCACGGATGCATCTGGATCTCCCAACCCTTGTTCGATTACAGGCCATACATGGGCCATAATAGGCGACATATACTCGCTGCATCCTTCAACCGCAACACCTAATGCAAGCATTGCACCACGACGGTAATTTGGGTCTGGTGACGACAGGTACGTCTGTATAAGAGCGCGTAAAGGGGGAAACACCTGAGTAGGAGGGAGAGCAGTTGCTAGGTTATCGATGATGCGAAGGGCTGACTGGTATAAGAGTCAATGAGACTTGCTAAACAAAGGGTAATGCTTTGGCTTACGCGACACGGAGCATCATCATCAGAGTCTTCAGGCTCGGGTTCTGTGGTGATGGGCATGAGTCCTTCCAAGATGGCAGGAGCAAGTCCCAAACTCTGAATTTTGGATCTTTTGCTGTAAAAGCATCGATTAGTCATTCAGGCGAAAAGATAGAACGAAGAATGCAAAGGGAACATACTATTCTACGGTCCAAGTCAGGCCGTTGAGTGCGGAAACACGGAGATCTGGCTCGTAATTACGATTGCCTCCACGAGACAAAAGAAACTGGACCAGGTCCGGGATGTGCTGCCCAAGTAATGGAGTTTCCTACAATAAACTTGGATGAAACTTTGCACCCTAGACTGAGAATAAGATTATTACCAGGACCAAAAGGGTTTCGTACAAATCCATCAACTTGGTTACTCCAGATTCATTACCTGTGTCCATACATTGACCGATAACACTAATAATTGACGGAAGAAGGGTTTGGAATTGATGCTATGACGAAGTTGGGACCCGGCAACAAGCGGTGACCATGAATGAGACTCACAATAGCAGCTTTGTCTTCACCATCTATATATGTGGCGATTGTACCGATTGCCCTTGAAAGAGGTCGTCTCTTGTTAATCGTCAGGACTTCGAAACACGTACTTGCACGTCGTAATCCGGACTTCCAAGCTCTCCGGGTCATTGAGAAGTGATGCAAACAACTGGAAAAATGAAGGTATATGGGATTCGAGAGAATCTACGATTTCTTCCAATACGGTGAAAAGTATGAAAATGCCAACTTCTCGCTGCACAACTACGGGAGACGTCATAGCGGAGTGGAGGAACGGAAGGAGCTTATCCCATTGATTATTAGGCACTTCAATAGCAGCAATAGCAGCAACCACTCGGGCGGTCGAATGCCGGACCAAGTTACTGTGAATGCACCAAATCAGGCGTCGATCATCACGAAAAACAACCAGGTAGATTGGTACTTCTGTTCGGAGAGAATGACTTCTGGTAACTTGTCCTTGATTTGTTGTCGTTCGTCTTGAGAAGAATTGATCCACAACGCCCCGTTTTTCTGTGCTATTCGTTTGCGCAATTCAACAGCAGCGAGTTGACGAACCTGAAGCGGTTAGTGAGATGCGGGTGAGGTGGCAATAAACGGATGCTAAAACACACAGCTTGATCGGGTGAGCTTGCGAGGATTTGTACCAAGGCAGGAATACATGATGGTGAAGTATAATAGTCTCTATTTAGTGCAGCTGTTGCCTGTGAACAAAAAGTCAACTTTCCTGCGGGATCGCAAAGAATCTAGCTTACGGCTTTAAGTAATCCAGTATCATTCGCGGTAGATTGAAGGAGAAGATTGTGCAAATTTTGAACGTAATTTTGCTGCGATAAAGTCAAGAAGGGTGAGATCGGAGTCGAGAACTCTACCTCAAGGTCACCTACATCCATGCCAAGCAAGTCTTCGAGGGGATGACGAAGGAACAAGATGCAACGGTTGTGGCTAGTTGGACTGCACAAAAAAAATTGACGGAGTTTCAATCGACGGGGTCTCTAAATCACGTGAGCCGTGACCAACACACGGCGCGTTACGGTTCGCGCTTGGAAATGTATGCTGGCCATTCCTTCTTTTCACCGGAGACGCGTCGTATGTAAGCGCCGATATCGTCGTGGATGTGGAACACGTCGTCTTCATTTATTTTGGCTATTTGCTCTAGGCACTCCCAGCACCACCCACACAAACACATCCCGCGTCAAAACGGCGCGACCGGATAGGTTCCTATGAAGAATGAAATGGTAGTCACTGCACTTCATCCGTCAGGAATCCATTCTACATTCTAGATGGCCTACATATCCGGTGCAATAAACTTGTAGCATGCGCCGATCAACCGCGCCTTCTGGTGTTTTGCGTTTACGTGAACTACACAGTCGCGATAGGGGATGTGATCTCTATTCGTACGTCAATGTCATCGATGCTCATCAATACTCTCAGGATTGATTTGTGATATGAAAGAGCTGCTTTTTTATTCCTGTATTAGCACTTACATCTGCTATTATGGGTATGTAATGGACGGACGCAGGAAAACCCCTTGGTACACCAGGATTTTGAAATGAAGCTACAGGCTCTGGAAGCTCCACACGTGTTATACACCACTCTACATGTCTACTTCGAGGCTTCAGATAAGCCGGAAGAACATGTACAAAGCGGTGTTCGTGGAGACGTGGTCATCAAACCTGCCCAAATTCACACATTTGGCGTGGCTCAAGCGACACTATTTCCGAGTATAAGTAGGGCATGTACAAGTGGCCTCGGCAAACTTCCCAGCTCAACCAGCTCCTTAGTCCCTTTTTATTTTCCAATTTCCAATGCTCCGTTGTTCAGTTCAGTTTTGCACTCGTCCTGATGGGAGCAATATATCACATCCTCAGCCATTGCTTGGGGTTCCGCAAGTTCTTCATCTTTTGCACTTTATTCGTGCCACTGACTAGCTGTGCGCAGATGCGGTCAAGAGAGTTTGTTCACAGCGTTTTTGCCTCCTCCTGAGACTCGACGAACAGAAAGTGGAAGTCAGGCGGCAACACATTGTTCGCTGAGGCGTAGTCTGGTATTGGCCTGGAAAAGAAGCACAAGAATGCTTCGAAGAATGAATAACAGACGGCGGTCATATATTCCAACAGGTTTCGAGTTAGTGGGGGAGCGAGGATCTTCTCGGCCGAAGTCGCAAGCTTCTACAAGTGAAGTTATGAGTTATCGAGGGGCGGATGACACTTGAGCGTGATATTTTTTTCTATTTGTAATTTTGGGACTCAGAAGCGGAGTGTATGCTGTGAACTCTTATTTAACAGGCATTATGTATACCAGGGATTATGCAATTATGGACTCAGACACCTACGCATCATATAAATTAGCATTGTATTTGTAGAAAGATCTGTCTCACCACTACTGTATGTCTACATGCTTAATAGTATAACTTAAGTCAACTCCGAGCTAAAGAGAACAGATGAAGAATGGCAAACCAACCGACCGTCAAGAAAATTATGGACCATCCATCTCAACAGTTAGACGTAAATACATTGACCGTGTGTGTTCAAGACATGCGCTCGGAAGACAATAAAATAAAGGGTGCTACTTACTTTGCCTAGGCTCGTTAAGCGAGAATTAAGATCAACTTGAATATTCCAGGTATCTCGCTCAAACAGCGCCGACAGTATTAATTACATTTGGTGTCATGATCACTGAAGTCCTCACGAGTAAAACTTCAGTAAATAATGAATTTTCACTGAATAGAACGTACATTACATGGTAGTCCCCTGGATTTGAAGGGTCCAAATTGGGATTCGTCGTTCCGAGTTTGGAAATTTTGTTCCCGGCACTTCCGTCGGTCATGTTGCGATTACCACCGCGCAGAATCCATAATGCTCTAAAATACCCAATTCCACGATTGTCACCTCGATTTGCTTCAGCAAGCTCATACGCTCCAAGGTCACCAGTTCGAACTGGACTATATGCGTCGGCTTTCGTCGTATCTGCGGGGCTTTTCGCCGCCTACTATCTCGACTCCCGATCAGCCATACACCGTTATTTAATAACTCCAGTGCTGCGTTATACGCTAGATCCAGAAACGACCCATAGATTTGCTGTACAAGTTTTGCGAAGTGGGTTGGCACCAAGGGACTGGCAAGTCGATAATGAGAAGCTCAAATTTGAGGTGAGGTCGCGTTTTCAGGTTGACCGCCTCACTTGACATGAACTGGCTTTCAGATTTGGGGTGACGAAATCACAAACCCTATAGGTATGGCTGCAGGATTTGACAAGAACGGAGAGGCTATCGACGGTACGCACTCCATCAACAGGCGAAGTGCTTGTAAGCACATATGCACGATTCAACAGGTCTTTTCAACCTCGGGTTCAGCTGGGTAGAAATTGGCAGCATTACACCAAAACCGCAGGTATGTACACGTTTGACCCGTATAATCCTGCGGTCACCTGCAGACATACCACACATAGCCGGGAAATCCTCGTCCTCGTGTATTCCGCCTTCCTGAAGACTCGGCTCTCATAAATCGTTATGGCTTCAATTCCGACGGCCACGCATCCGTCCTGTCACGCCTTCGTGCAAGGATCCCCGCCTTCTCTGCAGATTCTCGGGATACTCCGGCTTCCCTGCATCCAGGCTCACTACTTGCCGTGAACTTGGGGAAAAACAAATCATCACCCGTTGATTCCATTGACGATTTTGTTTCCGGGGTTAGAACGTTTGGCCCTTACGCTGACGTTCTGGTCATCAACGTGTCAAGTCCTAATACTCCTGGACTCCGGTAAGATGGTTGCCAGAATATTACGGAACTTTTTTTCCTGATCATATTTCGCAGTGGAATGCAAAGCAGAGCCCTCTTAACTAAACTTTTGAAAGGTGTTATCAAGGCTCGGGACGAAGTTGCATCTACTTCCTCAGCATCTTCTCGCCCCCCTCGTCTTATTGTAAAACTCGCTCCTGATTTAGATGAGAATCAGCTCACTGATCTCGCATCGGCAATTGTCAGTAGTGGCGTTGATGGCGTCATCATCAGCAATACAACAGTACGCCGGCCCTCGAGTTTGATCAGTCGTAAGTGTCTTGCGTCTCTGTTACGCCTCGAAATTCAACGCTCTGAATGCTTTAGCCAATAAAATTGAACAAGGTGGCCTATCCGGTGCTCCGCTGAAGGAATACACTCTGAATGCCCTCAAAACCCTCCGTGCACACCTTCCCGCATCGATACCCCTCATCGGTTGCGGTGGAATCTCCACTGGTGCCGATGCATTAGAATATGCAAAGGCAGGTGCCTCGCTTGTACAGATCTACACAAGTTTCGGATACGACGGTGTTGGCGCATGTCGGCGAATCAAAGACGAGTTAACCGAGTTGCTCGTAAAGGATGGCACTACATGGCAAGCCGTCGTCGATAAAGCAGTACAAGATCTCTCCTACAAACCCCCTTCCACAACTGAAGGTAGTATTAACGTTTTAATTGAGGAGGCCAAAGAGCTGGGAAAACTGTTGGATCAATACGGCGAGAGTCTCAACACGGACTTGCAAGGAGCTTTGGCTGTGACGCCGTCCACAACGTAGAACACTTGTGATTCGTGAATGTAGTTACGGAATATACGGTGATACAAAACCTTATTGTTGGAATCTAAGTTGGGTATCATTATTTGGTATTGCCTTGACCCCCGCACCCTCCTCCGCATCCTCCCCCACATCCTCCCCCACCACCTCCACTTCCACCACTTCCACATCCACCATTAGAACCACATCCTCCGCCCCTACCTCCACCTTCAGTATAAATACCGCAAGAAGCACATCCAACACCCTGTTGAGAGCTGTATTCAAACAAAGACCAGAATCGCAGGAAGAAAGAAAGACATACAGAGCAACCACTACTTGTGTTCAATGCACATCCTATCCCTCCCTGGTAATGAAGTTGAAACACATTGATGCGCTGAAAAGATCGGCACCCGATTCACAGCTGCGCATGGAGAATCTTCAGTAAAGCCAGCCAGGTTCCCCGAGAATGGCGCACTGGCAGGGAAGAATACAGACAGATAGGCACTGGGATTAGAAACGTAACATCGTGGTAGATTCCCCGACTATTCGTCGACTTCGGCTCGCCGTTGGCCTTATTACTCATACGGTGTTAATCTCGCCACCCACTCTCTGCGTCTCTTCTTGCTTTCCATACGACGTGTCCGACGTGTATTGCTAAACCGTTTGACGTAAGCTGCACTGTAGTCACTAGGGTGTGTAGCAGATAAAGAATCGTCCTTTCGAAGAAGATTTATCGGAGAGACCAGAGACTTGTGGCCGGGAATCTTTGGTAATCCGTCTAGTAGACGAGATAGCTGTTTCCCAATAGTGTCGCCTGGGATAGGGCATCCACAATGGGTATATGGCACTCCGTAACGTTTCTTCAAGATGACCGTGAGGTTGAAAAACATGCATTAAAGATGGCTACGAACCTGCCAGGCCCAGGAAGTAGTGTAAAAAAATGAAGATAAGCGAGACTGCTCAACCTTGTCGCCACTGTATCCGATTTAGAGCCAAAGGTTGCAAGTGAGGAGTACAATCAACTCACTGATTTACGTATCGCCCTACCAGGCTTAAACACTCATTGGCATACCTTCCGGGAGACAATTGATGAGTATGCCAGACGAGATCAATATCCAATGTGGGGACGAAGAAGGATTTTGGAGTGGATGCAATCAGATCCAAGTACCTAGTTGCATAAATTGTCTCGACAATCGTAGGAGGTTCTTGTGAGTGCACGTAGGCATGGTATATCGCCACGGCATGCTTGAGCGCAAGGTCGTCGTCCTCCGCATCAAAATATCCAGGCTCCGTCCATCCGAGCTCGTGCATCTTGTCCACGAACGACCCTTATCGTAAAACCTTCCCATGTATCTTAGTTACCGATCTACCAAGTTAGAGACAAACTTACTGCTCCGACAAGTTCCACAGAAAAAGGTCTTTGATCCCTGTACGCAGTTGACGTTTTCTGGGTTCTAGATGAAACATAAATAAATAATGGAGATTTGCATTTCAAAGGACAAAATTCTCACAATGGTTTCTTAAGCTCGGAACAGACAGCTGAACGTAATCTTTTATTGGTATATTCTAACGCTGACGGGTCAAATCTCTTGAGCGGACGTGTCGGCACCCGCAAGATTCTCTGCTGACCCGTTGTCAGAGGGTATAGGTTTGCAGAGTTTGGCTTTGATGTAAGAGGCCCGAGTTTCGTTACGTGTGTTTATAGGCGTATGCAAGGTGGCTCTGTAGGATCATAGATGATCAATGCAATGTTTGTCAACAAAATATGATTCATACGGAAGGAACAGATTCGATTCAAGATCTCCGATGAACTTGTGTACTGCGAGTTTCTCCCTTGTTACTACGAAATTACATAATTTGCATTGGAGCTCGAAGCCTTGCTGTGCATATCCCTTTCCGAAGTCATCAATATAAGCTGTGGAAAACAAGATTAAGGAACTGAATGCTTGATAAGCGTCAGACTTACGCGCGAAGATATTTGCATTGCATTGAGGGCAAGAGAGCTGCTGATGAGTCATTTCCGTGGCAGCTGTGAAAGGGTCGAAAGGCAACTGAGTCGCTTTCACCCAGGAAGCATCTTGAACCAGTGTTGGGACAAAATAGAGAGCGTCACTAATGGTCGCCTGCCGAATGAATTCTTACGACAGATTGGCAATGTAACAACAAGTAACTTACGGTCATTTCCAAAAACAAATTATCCCGTTCGTTCAGTTTCTTCAGGTTGTCGAGTATGGGCAATCGTTCGCAGTCCTCTGCGTGCCACCTGCTCGGAAGATGAGAGATAAGCCGAGGACAGATACTGTAATTGAACTTACGTCGGATTAAGCATGTAAGAATGCCAACAACCCATACATCAACGGGAAGTAATGTTTCTGTCATCCATGTTTCAACCGATTCTACGCGTATATTGGAAACCCAGTGTTGGAATCTGGGGACTGTATCAGATGCTTTCGTACACAAAATACCACCGGAGATACCGTTCAACAGCCAAGTGCATAAACCAGGACCATCGTTGATCAGGTTTGAGTGCCTTGACTAAAGCAGGAAATCGAAGATCTTCGCCAGCTTCTACTGACTCCCTCAGGGTTCTGAAAGTTCTGAGGAGGGCCAGATGGACCTTCAGCAACGGCAGATTGACCGATGATGTTGACACATTCTTTCCGACCCTGAAATTCGAGGGAAGGGGGCAGTCGTGCGGGATCGGGCGGTAGGTAACAGAGTACATGCAGCAAGTGTGAAAAAGCTTGACTCTTCTATTCATCACCGGCATTATAACTTTTCGAAAGCATAGCCAACTGAAGGTTGGCAGGAACGTGTATCAGTGGTTGAACAGCCATATAATATAAGAGCAAATTAAACAGAAAACATCACCCACCAAGTGTAAATTGCATCGAGATGATTCGAGGCGTTGTTCGCTACTGCTGCCGCCCAAAGACCTGTGATTGAAGATCTCGAGAATCAGCGCGCACAAGAGGTAAATTCCCAGAGAAGATCGCTATCAATTCGGACGTAGGCGGAGAGGACACAAAGACCGAGGTAAAGCCAAACGGAATGGACATGCACAAACTTCGGTAGCAACAAACAACATCCGTTCGCTGGGGTAAGTTCATTTACTCCTTTTACCCTAGTGCATGCTCGGAGAATTTTCTGAAGCTGAGAATCTTCACAGAGGAGCGATACCGGCGCGCCCCCTCATTTCTTATCATACATTTCAAGTCCTATTTTACGGTTTGCCAGCTGTTTCTCGTACCCTCCTTTCGGTCCTTCCTTCACGACTCCCCTACTCCTCCGTCGAAGATGACCATCCCTATAGATGTCTCTCCTCAATCTCCTATCGAGGAGCAGCCTACAATCGGGTTGATTGGCATGGGTGCCATGGGTACCATGTATGCCAACTTTTTGTGTTCAGCTGGTTGGAAAAAGCAAGTTGCTACATATTGGGCGTTTTTTTCCTTGGGCTCATTCAATTTTTTTATAGGATATACGTTTGCGACTTACCAAGCAAATATGAAACATTGAAGCAGACTTATCAAGGTGACATCTTCCCTCACCTGATCCTACTCTTCATTTAATCTTCGCCTCGTGTAGACAACGCGACTATCACCGTTTTGCGCGATGGTCACTTTGTATCTAGAGCTTCCGACTTTATCATGTATTCCGTCGAAGCGGAATTCATAGATAACATTGTAGCTCAGTATGGACCTTGTCAGTCCTTGATATCCTTAACGAGCTTCTTCCTACTAAACACGGCACTCAGCCACTAAACTTGGTGCGGTCGTATCTGGGCAGACCTCTGTGAAAGCACCAGAAAAAGCGGCATTTGAGAAATACCTACCGGAAGATGTCAGCATCGTCTCCTGTCATTCATTACATGGACCAACCGTATCTCCAGTTGGCCAACCGCTGGTGCGTGCTTACGTCCCTTTTTTCGGCGATAACGGCAGCTCAACTCCAAGAGGACTGATTAGGTACTTATCAAGCATCGTGCGTCTGAAGACGATCTCCGGCTAGTCGAGAACATTCTACGGCCTCTCCGCTCTCGTTACGTTTACCTCACTTATGAACAGCATGACGATGTAACAGCAAATACCCAAGCCGTAACGCATGCTGCTTTCCTAAGGTGAGAAGGCCGTCCTCGTGTGATCAAAGCTCTTAATCTCAGATCATTCAGCATGGGTACCGCGTGGGCAAGTGCACACTCCTACCCCTGGGAGCACGGATATGTCGGTGGAATAGAAACCGTAAAAGTAAACATCATGCTCCGGATATACTCAAACAAGTGGCACGTCTACGCAGGGTTGGCGATCCTTAACCCGGCTGCGCGCGTCCAGATCGATCAATACGCCCGGAGCACCCGTGAAATCTTCAAATTGATGCTGGCCAACGACGGGGAAGGCTTACGGTCACGTATCTACGCTGCTCGCGATAAGGTCTTCGGTCCTACCCAAGACAGGGCTCCCATCTTATTGTCCGAGGATGTTCTCGATAAATTCAGCCTAGCCAAGAGGCCACAAACGGCCCGGACCTCTTCTACTGACAGTTTTTCCGGCGGAAACTGTCCGAGCCCGAAGCCGAAAGAGAATTCTCATCTATCACTCCTCGCCATGGTGGACTGCTGGGCCAACCTCAGTATCCAACCATTCGTCCACCTCGACCTCGCTGCGACACCTATATTCCGCATGTGGATCGGTGTTGCAGAGTACCTCTTCCGTCACCAAGATCGACTAGACACAGCAATCAATGCAGCGCTGCACGAACTATCACATCGTTCAGACGACCTCGAGTTTGTCGTCGCTGCTGTCGGCTGGAGCAGATGCGTTTCGTACGGCAGCTTCGGATTGTACAAGCAGCGATTCCATGAAACAGAAGAATTCTTCGAGTCCCGGTTCGAGGAAGCCACAAAGGTTGGAACAGCTATGATTAAAGCAATTATGGACAGTTCCCCACAAATATAGGGATCCACACAAAGGCTGTAAGATACGAAACAGTTGACTAAGGATATGAACACAGGATGAATACTACTTGTAACGTAAGGAGTGTTTGTATTTCATATAAATATTATGAGCGAAAAAGCGGAACAAGCGTGAAAGGTAGTTACAATGATAATCTGCTACAATATGCGGAGATAGAAGTGTCTCTGGTGCGGAGATTCATACGAATTATAAACAGATATATAGGGCAGAAATATCTCGCAATCTATCAAAAGAGTCAGTCCAAGCAATACAGATGAGCGGAGATAGGAAACCTACAGACTAGTGGATAACAACATGAACAGAGGAACAACAAGTTAGAGGCGGTATTAGTTAATGGATGACAATATGCAATATTCGACAGCAAATGATGCAATAATGGAATGATGTGAGAGAATGGACCTGGACGCTGAAACAAATGCAGCGGGCGGCCAAATATTAATATACAAACCGGCGGATCACCTGGCGGTAATTTCATAATAAACCTCCAGGTCTACCGACCGGAGCTTGACGGGTCGTCGGGTCCACGATGGCGTTTGGGTGTAGATGAATGGATATCTCCTTGGGTGTCCCGAAGACGCTTGGGAATAGATAGAGGCGTAAAGGTATCACTAAATGAACGATGACGGCCAGCAGGCAAAGGAGAGTGACGATGAAGAGCTGAGGACTCAGGAGCTGGATCGGCAACTGGTGGTTGGGGATGAGATTGAATAGTAAGAGAGCTGGACCGTAGGCCTGGAACAATTGGCGCAGACGCTCGCCCAGCCATATAAACATCTGCGCGCTGCGTTTTTTTGAGCCGTCGTCGGGATTAAGGTCGAACGGCGTCGTTATTGCAGCGAGTGACGGTGGCAATTGCCTGATGGCATGAGGCGTCTGAGCGGGCGGTTGCATCCGAGAGACGGCGGGAAAAGTGTCACGATTAAGAGGTGGAGATGTCAAACCTCCCAAAATCGGTTTATGTGAAGATGAAGGTACTGATGGCATGCGTCGCAGATATGGTTCCGCATGAGGTTCCGCTCCAGAATGATAAGACCCAGATAGGACTGAAGGAGGTCGGTAAGGGTGCGTATAAGCAGGTATCGGACCGGCCGCAGTTGACATGTTCGGACTTGTGATCGCATGCGTGTGCATTGACGGAAGGGTCCCCGTAAGACGTGCAACGAGTGATTCCAGCCGATCAACTCTGGTTTTCAGTTGATCATACTCAACTCTAGTAACGTATTTATCGCTGCAGAAAACGCTCGTGAGGTTACGAATCACGATAGAACTAATAAAACCTCACGTACTTTGACTCAACCTGGTGCCACTGACATTTCTGCGCTTCATTACGGCGAGTACACGGACCGCACGGCTGGTTCCTGTTACAATGTGTCACGGTGCTATTATACCAATGAAGGGAAGATTCAAACCTATCGCATCTGATCTTTCGCCTCTTGCACTCTGATGTAGCCAAAAACGTAAAAGAATTTCAAAGTCCGAATATCAAGATTCAGGTCGGATGACATCGTGACGGGATCGATAACGAAATATCGCAAAAACGTGGAATCAACGTCAGCGTTCTGTTTTGAACAGCAAAAATGAGAGTGACACTGACCTGTGCAGCTTAAAGCTTGCCGCTTGCGCCTCTTCTTCGGTGGTGCCGACACTTCTTTGTCAGAATCAGATTCCTCCGCAATTGGATGGAGTTCTGCAAGAGATTGAGGCATTACGGCAGCAGGAAGGAACCATGTCGTACCAGAAGGGCCAGGTTCTGAACCTCCATGTTGCGGCGCCGGTGCATACCCAGGAACATCAGAAGGAGCAAAAAATGGAGTAGGAGGGGGAAGATGGGGATGTAATTGACGAATTGAAGGCAAGGCCGTACTAGAGGACCCAGAAGGAGGGACGACAGGAGACTGCGGCTTCTCGGAGATGACAGGAGTTGTCGCTCGGCGACGCGACAATTTGGGTGCATCGGAAGGTCTGGAAGGCTGGTCCATTAGATAGAAATAAGACTTGAGAGAGGACGACAAGTTATTAAGGTAGCATCCAGGTTCCGGTGCGGGAGGATCAGGTTCGTAACACGAGACGGCCGAGTCAAAGGGAGAAGCGAAGTCTCAGAGGTGTAGTTTAAATATGTGTCTCGTGGCTGCCAGCCAGAGGATATAACGGCCGAATACGAGAATGATAAGATAATGAACACACCGTCTTGTTGTTCGGAAACCAAGAGTGAGAGCCAACACCTGGGGCCGCACAGCGCTAGCAGGCCACTGATCTAAGGTTCATACAGAAGAGGGCCACAAGTTGAACCCAAGCACTGCGGGGAGCGTTATCGATAAGCAGTGAATAAAACGCGTTCCCGGCTACGAAATAATGTGGCTATTAAATCCGAAAATTCATCATGAGTTTCAGAGAGAAGAGGAACCGGAACCGGGGGCTAGAGGGAGGTAACTTCGTGGCATCACGACGGACGCGGGGCACAATCGGCATGTCCCGCTCCGTCGTGAACTGTGATGCCGTGGGACTGCCGGAGGAGCAGGAGATGCGAATAATAAGCATTGCGTCGCGCTCGCAGTTTCTGGGTGCCTTTGCCTCGAGGTTCTGGTGTTATCTGCGCGTATCTCCGTCTCCCATCTCCTTCGACGGACTCCACCGGATGCTCGAGACCTCCAGACGTCTCGAACGCAACAGGTATGGGTACCAGACGATGCTTTTTCGAAACTTGCTTCATGTGGTGCGCATGCCTCCATGCTTCATTGATGCTCACGCATTAACACGGTCCGCACCCACCGACGATGCAATTTACTCATTTGCCGAGTAAGCTAGCTTCGTTAAAATGATCCTGCATCATCTCCGCGTCTTCTGCTTTGTCTGCCTTATAATCGTCCGCGGTGCCATGCACAAAAGTGCGTTTGTCACTTGCTACCAGGTCAGTCAGCCACCAAAGAAACTCCGTGAAATCCGCCAACTGAACAGAGTCGAAGAACGCGGTTATCGATTGGAACCTCCATTTGGCATCCGTGACCTTCCCTAGCCCCAACCAGCAATCCCAATTGATGAAGGGAAGCAGCTTCTAGGTTGTTGCGCTGAAACCCAGAATTGCTTTATATTGAACCTCTCGTACGTCCATTCTGTCATTTTCTGATCTGATTTGGAATACGCACACAGAAGCAACTTGAGGACCGTACAACCGCAAATGCTTTTGGGTATGTTTTCCCATACGAGCGGTTCAAACAGTACGTTCTAGTGCCAGCACGTCTACAAAGTACGAAGCTGCGTTTTGCCCTCACCGATTCCAGCTGATGTTCCAATACAAAGTGTCGCTTTGGTTATGTTTCACTGATGTGCTGTTGGACAGCTTCGTATGCTATAGGATACATTCTACATGTGCAGTTTAGCCTTCCCTTCCATAAGTTGCATCAAATTCATTTCCACACTAACAATATACAGATCGCGCAGCTACAGCTATAACAAGATGCCCACCACCACGCATAGACATGAGTAGTTAGCACGGAATTTGTCCCCACTTTACGGGCCGCTTGCGACACAATAAACTCTATCGGTGCGATCTTGGGAAGCAGGATATCACTCTCCCTACGCTAGAAGTTCAAGGTCAACCGGTTGAGCGACAGCGGAATAAGACCCCAAATATCAGCTTGCGAGGTGTAACTTTCGATAGAAGAAACAAAAGGCTGCACGCATTCGCTCTTTAACAAAAAAAAAAAACATTTCCCACGCACAGACCATTCACGTGCTCGTGAGAAGGCTTGGTCAATGATTTATTTCAGCTTTTAGTGAGACGCTTATTGTTGGAGTTGAAACTAGAATCTCCGAAGACGCGCGGAGGCGACATACTAGAAGACGATGATCGAAACTTGCCGTTGGCATCTGAAATTCTGAATTCTCAAATCACCATAAGCGCATCAGAAAAACATGTAACAACTTGAATTCACGCCAGAACCTGGTCGCCTATACATTCGAGGGGGCGCCGCTGTTAGATCCGAGCTTCACCGAGCGCACCGACATACACTCTGTCGCTCGCGAAAAGGCACACTTCCTCGGGAGCACGTCGGAATGCACCCGAGCAATAGTTCGCGCATGAGATATCATGAGCGACTAGTAAAGGCTTGCGTAATTTCTGCAGTTAGAAATACTCGTATGTCATATGATAATTGGTTCAGAAGTGACTTGAAAACTGCTTTGGCACGTTCGTCGCGGAGGTTTTCACCGAGCGACGCACTAGTCACTGAGGCGAATAAGGGACTTGACTTTTGTCAGGGAACGATAGGGAAAGAATTCGTTCTAACGTTCCAAGGACGACAGCGCTCAAAGTCAAAGGACATATCGGGAAACGGAAGCCGAGTGTTGTCAACCTATACCAAAAATGTGTGATCTAGTAATGGAGTACTAGCAGTATGAAAAATTGTATTGCAACTTTCAGAGACAAGAATTAAGTACCTTTTTAGATGTCGAAGATAGCCATCCATTGGGGACGGTAGCTCTGAAACGGTCAAGAGGTATTCAAAGATCCACTGTAGATTCTAGTCAATGCATAAGTGACAGTCCGCAGAGAGACACGGGATCAGACGTCTTGTCAACAGAAACGTCTGAACTTGGTCTGACCGGTCCAAAGAAACTGCGCGTTCACAACGAAACATTACAGCCTTGGACAGTGAACATATCCGGGCGATGCGCAGTCAGTCTGGCGGCCTAGAAATACAACTCGGACCTGAACCCGGATATCCAACCATGAATGCATTGGGCGGTGATTGTTGGGTGATTGCAAAATGTCAGTAACATCCTTCATGAACTCGTCAGACGCCGAACCCTTTCTCAAGTGTTCCCCTTGGGCAGAAACCTCGAAAACTCTGGTGAAGACGGTGAACGAAAAAGAAAACCGAAATGAAGAGGCCAAGTTGCAAGTCGCGGATGCCTTGCTGCCACCACTCCGCATCAGCTCCAATTGCGGTCTCTCCCACCTCGACATGTCTCTTTTCCCCCTTCACATCCCCGCTTGAACTACACACAATCGTTCACGTTTATCGCTCTCTGCCGTATCATGGCTGATTATTTTGAGCAACAACATTCGCGTACACCGAGCGAACATCTGGATTCTGCCCCGACTACTTTCATTCGACCTCTCAACCTTTCGGACCCACATCGACGTCGCTCTGCTGCGACTTCTAGGCTTAGCCACACAAGTCATGGTAGTATCTTGACCTATGTTACAAATCCACCCTCTGTCCCTGGTGAAACCCAGGTACCTGTAGAACCAATCCTTGGAATGCCAACACCTGTTATCCCCGGTCAGCCTACGCTTCTTCCTGAAGAGGATGACCCGTTGAATAATGCGGACTACACGATCGTCGATCCTGATCCTGATTATGATGAAACCGAGGATAACGGAGGTTTTAAGATGCAAGGTGGAAAGAGAGGTTTTGTCGGTGGTTTTGTATCGGGCTTGAAAAGGCTGCCCAGGGCTATGCTGAGAAACCCTAGAGGGGTCGATGGTATCGATCGAAAAGAACAGGTGAGGAGGGGAACAGTGGCCGAGGGAACAGGTCCGGAAACTGAGCTACCCAGTTATCAGCCGTACGCAGATCCCCCTTTTCTCAATGTCGAAGCCTTCGAACGTTTGGCGATGCCCACGCAGCATACCATTTCCGTTACGAGTCCTTCAGCTAGAGACAGCAGAGATCCGGAGCAAACGTTAGCAGAGATTTCAGACAAGCATCAGTCTCATCCCAACATTCACGACGGAGAAACTACACTCGTTCATCAGTGTAATATTGGCATCAGCAGTCCCGTCGAGGTCGAACCTTTACCTACTTCAGATTATGACAAAATGTCAAAAATGTCCTCGGCGCTGGAAGCCACACCAAGTGTATCCGTGGCATCACATATAAACAGGCTACAGAAGTTTGTACACGACATACATGACCTGCCCTGGGTTTCGTCGCGGGTTGCTGCCGACTACGTTCCGGAGAAAAATGGCCGTCGAGGTCATGGCAAGCTCAAAATTCCAAAAACGTCTGAACCGTGGTATCGGATGGATGGCGACGAAACCGACTTCGTGTCTGAGAGGACGCCTTGGGAAAGTCATAGCGCACCTGCAATGTCGCATCATAGAGAAGAGGGTCCTAGTCGTGTTATGACGGAATATACAAGCCCATCGACTGCCCCGATATCTAGTGTCACCGGTTCTCCGAGCACTATGTCACCGAGGTTCTCAGTAACCTCAGAGCCGGGGCCTGGAGGTCGTAACCTTCGACATGTGCGCACAGGCCGACATCACTCTCGTCATCATCGTCACCAAAGTCGAGCACAGCCCACTATGTATCCTTACATCGCCGCACCCCAACCACTTTATGTCTATCCTGGACCCCCAACTCCTCCCATTCTTCAGCCGCCCGGATTTGTATCAGGATCACCAAGGCATAACAGAGCCACGACATCACCAGGCGTGCCAGTTTATATGATACCACTTCCTCCGCCTGTTTATCAACCGATGCCTAGCTTTCACTATCCTATCTCACAACATCAATCTCCTAATCTTCCCGTTGGGCCATGACTTTGACTCTTGCATTTCTGCCACGAAGGACAGTTACAATTTGTCTTATGACAATTATTTAATAAGTATGGACAAGTGTGTAATTTTACTCTTCTTGTACGCGTTGTATCGCTAGTCGTTGTTTCGTTGGTGTTCTCTTCGGTTCAAGTTGTAGCTGACCTGTAGACGTTCTGTTCTGGTAGCAGGTCTCGAATACGCGCGTACTACTTTGATGGACAGTTTGCTATGACATTGGCTTCATTATTCATTCTATTGATTTTTGCATTGCTAGATTGCATTACTACTATTCGCAAAGGGCTTAGCGTTGACTGCGGTTTGACAGCGTGATACTGTCTGAGGTCTGATTTTCACGCATGGTCAATCCAGATTGTCAGGCGAGGCATCACGCATCAGTATTCAATATACAATATACAATCACTGTTTATGGATAACCTATGCCATGTTGGTGTGAATGAAGAGAGAGAGGGTGGGAGATGGTCAGAAATAGTCATAATGATCATCTCGAAGCTAATACAAACTGATGGAGTACTATAGACTTCCTCGACCCGAGGATCGATCAAAGAACCGAGGGTGTGTTTGTGTGCCAGGGGGAGGGAGGAGTGTTCAAACAAGTCTGAATCGACAAGGAGAGATGAGGTGGGAAGTTGTTTCGACTTGCATCCTCAGTCATAAAAGAATTCGCGATTCACCCTGAAAATGAAAATCAAAAGGGTGCTGACGTCATCAAGGTTTGTGAAATGCCGACTGTCGCTTTTTTGTATCCGCAGTTGCCGACTCTCTCCCCCCTTCCCCCCACAGATGAGTTTGCAGCGTTCATCTGCGCAAGCCGTCCATCCTTTCCGAGATTCGAAAAGTCTGCTGGAGGTTATACCCCAGGACACAATCGACGTCGAAGAAGAGTCGAGGTTTTATGATGACTTGTGTGAGGTAAATCCGCTTCTTCCACAGCAACTCCCCAACCCCCAACATGCTATGCAAAAAGAAATGTTTGCTTTGACTCACACAGTGTGCTTTTTGTTTCTTTCAAGGACTATGACGGCAATAATGCGAGATACGTTCGGCCATTGAGCACAGTATCTCAGTCGCCGACAATCGCGCCTTCCGTCTTCTCCCATGATATCTGGCTGGGGGACAACTCTGGGGAGTCCTCCGCTTTTGCCAGACAGGTAGAAGTACGCGGTTGGACCAACGTCGGAGATAAGCTTGGGGGAGCTTATGTCGGTACGTCTTCAATCCGTCACCCTCTCAACCAAACATATAGTAACCCTTTCCCACACAAGTGTACGAATGTGTCATCCGCACAAAAGAGGTCAGTTGCCGTTTCATATCTCGTTCACAACCCAACCATCTCACCGAGAGCGTGTACGGAAACAACTACCACATCGCTAGGGAACCGTGATACACGCCCACAAACGTTACAGCGCATTCCTCGAACTGTACAACGCTTTACACCGAACACTGCCGGTACCTGCTTTTCTCGGTCAGTTCATCAGAAAATCATGCTAATCCGATCATTCTTCCTGTGTAGCGTAAACAACACTCTTTCGTCCCACCAATACCTCCGAAGTCGGCTTTAGCCAGATACCGTTCGAGTTTTCTGGACCGAAGGCGGCGATTGTTGCAACACTGGTTGTCGTCTATCATGCTCCATCCAGATATTGGTGGTTGCCAGGTCGTCCGGGAGTGGATAATGGACTGATCACGTCCCTACCAACTGTTCCAGGGCATCTCGCACGATGCACACACGAGAACGCAACAAGACACTGGCAGAACCTGAAAGTCGAAATATCTGGTTTTCCAAAGACAGAGGATATGGTTTTTAGAGTTCTGTGGACTTGTTTTTTATTACGTAGTTTATCTGTCTTGAGCGCGATTCTTTCTTGTGACGCTCCTGCCGATTCGCTTTCCGTCAATCGTACGATTCATTGCTTGCGTCTGGTGGGAATATCGAACGAGGCGAATGTTGATACTATCTCCAGTGACTGACTCTCAAAATTGTTGGCGTTGAAGCGGGAGTCGTACTGATGGACCAGGTAACTCGGCATTTATAATATCAAATTTCGAACTCCAAGGGCGCCTCTGACAAAGCATCCTAGCAAACGACACACGTATCCTATCCTCGTAATCCACCTTCCTTCTTTTTTATATCGGAACCCCCTTGCTCATCCTGTCGCGTCGGCGGGGTATACACCGCTACCTTCAAACCGCGCCCGACAGGTTCCACCTCAGTCGACGGGGCACGAACCCTCTTAACATCAGGAGCAACACCCGCTTCCTCTCCCCTCTTCCGAGCCACAGACGACGACCGCGACGACGACGACGCAGAGGGCGTATACGAAGTAACGATGACCTTCCCGCCTCGTTTCGACCCGGTCAGCGAAAGAACCTTGCGCGTCTGATTTGCAGGGTGCGAACGCAGTGCGTCCGAGGCACCTGCTTCTCCCGCGGATGCAGCACCGCCAGCACCCGTGGTACTTGCCAGCGTAGGGAAAGCACCTTCGGCCGCCCGTGCATCCACGATGGCCTGCAACCGCGCTTGTTCCTCCTTAATCACGGTCTCTGATATTTGCGCATCGAGCCGTGCAAGAAGCGTATCACGCGCCGCTGGGCTGAGCAGTGCAGATGAGCATGGACCGTGTGGACAAATCCAAAACGGCAGGTGCAAATCACATATGATCAATCCACAACTGAGACAAATTGGAGTATAGGGGGAGAGCTTATGCATCCGTGCTATATGTGTTTCAGGCTGCGTTAGATTATCAGAATATGATAAGGAGAATTAAACAGAATGGAAACAGGGAACTGGTTTGAGATTTTCTTGAGAAAGCAGTGAGAGAGAATGAATGAATTAACGGAACGTGCACGGAGATGGAAATCAATGTGCCCTGGTAAAACATATAACGGGGTTTTCCAAACCATGTTTTTTTTCAAAAGCAAAAAGGGGAAAAAGATATGATATCGGAGTAAACAGGTCAACCAACATGAAAGGCACAAGGACGTGTCTCAGTCGTTATACATAGCATCCGGAACGAGCAAATATATGCAGACTGCAGATCAACACAGTCACGTAAAACGCTGCGACAATATTTTCAAAAGTGGGGTGAAACGGAGGTATCAGAACGAACCCACGCACAGAATATCACGCCATGTCAAAAGAGATAAGAAAGAGAGATAGTAGTCAAGAAACAACGACTGTACGCCGATGGAAATCAAGATACCAGATGTTTTGACATAGGGAAAAAAAAAACCAGTTTGAGGGTGGGTTTGTTGTTGTTGATGATCATCATCATCATCGACCGATATATGATCTCCACCCCTCCCTCCCACCTCCCAGTGAAGAACAAGAAACCCAGCAAAATAGGAAAACCCACCTTGACAGAAACAGCCTCCGGAAGGATCAGCTAGTGTTTTTTCATAGGAGGCGCGCAGGCCCTCGACTAAAGCCTCCAGTCTGAGGACCTCTTTGCTCTTTGGAGGATCGCGGGGTTTTCCTTTACTATTTGATGCAGTTTGAGACGTCTGGTTAGATGGAGTAGGAGTGGCTCGCCTCGGACTGGACCGTTTTAAGCGGTCTGATGGCAGAGATCCTTCGGCCCACGGAGTTTTCTTCATACTAGTAGTAGCAGAAAACTAAAAGAAGGATCGGAGTCAATATAGGGGAGCCTTATTGATATCTGAAGCGAGGTTATGACACAGTTGATCTGTAGTGACGCTCGAGAGGTACTGGGCCCACAAGAGATCGGTGGTGGCAGTGTGCATCAGATGGGGGGTCGAGTCACAGTCAGCCATTGATCCAAAAAAGTGAACAAACCATTCGTTGAATTAGGAATACTTGCGTCAAAACATTGATGTGCTTCGAGCTGAATAACGAGTAAAACAGACGGAAACGTAAACTCTGCGTCTATCTAGTCTATGGCCCAGTACAACCCCGTAAATGCTCGGATCAATCACCCTCTTCTCTATCCTTCCTCTCGGTCATGAACCCCGCAGAGGTTTCCAACAAACATCAACTTCGATATCATACATACTACAGATCGGCCTCGGATACAAACATGATGTAACATCCGAGTGGGCTGCTAATCGTCAAGATCGGTGTCATGTCCAGGATCACTCGAGCTCGGGCTGGGTGTTCGTGAGGTAATTTCGCGTCCAGCACAACCCACGGCCTCGCAAGCAAAAAAGTGGACGTTGTCGTAATTGACGCTCTGCACCCGGGTGGTATGTCTCGAAACATATTGATCCAGATGTTTCTTCTCCGTCGATCCGTCTGCGTTTTCCCACAGTATCGGGCGTTTGAATATACACGACGTCGGACTGTTCTCCTTCTCTTTGTATCCTTTATGGCATCGCACACAATGACGTCTGGTGACATCGTTCGCTCCAGCGATCATGTGTGACTGGACAACACCGACAGCGCACAGGGCGTCGTAGAGCTTATTGACGACGTCTGGGTTGGGCCACGTACTGACGATCGAGCGCTGAAGCTGATTTCTGAGATCTTCTGCATTGAGACGGAGAAGAGCGTAGTGAATTGTGTTGATCCTTTCGCGTTCCTGCGGAGTCAATGAGAAAGACTGCGTTTCGTGTCTGCCTGGGATTGGCTGCCTGATTCGATCCATGGCGATGATGATACTATAACGTCAAGAGCTGCGGCGAATTTTGAATACGATGGGATATTTTGGAGCGGTTTCGATGATGCTGAGCCAAACCACCGTCAAACGTTTCGCGAGTTTATACGTGTAGTTGGAACAAAGCCAAATGTAACTCAAAGCGCCTATAACAATGAGCAAGACAATATTATTATCTGATGGTCAAAGCGCCATGACAATGTGCGAAACGATGGCCGGTGTGGTCAAAGTTCATTGACAAAGAGGTTGCGGTTGCGGGTCCAATAAGAAGGTGGAACGCCAAAGAAAGACCACAAGGAAACAAAAGAAGGAGAGAATACCGTAAAGGTCGGATTATTATGCCCAAAGACAAAAGAAGTCGAGAGGAGATCCGTTTCTTCAAGAGAAAATAGACATGTGAATGGATTCACCAAGAAGTACTACAATCTTTCATAAACAGCTTGATCGAGGAACAGGTCAACGCTGATTTCATACAGCTGTCAAGGAATCTAGTAGGAGTGCGCAAAGTCGTTATCTGTGTCTGAATTAATGTAGATGAGCTGCCTGACAAACAGGCGTCTATACGACCAAATCGGATAAAAGCACAGGCTGAATGCGTAAAGATGAAGCAGATGGGATCCGTTTGCACCGGGGCGCGGTGAGAGTTCTCCGTGTAGTAATCGACGAGTCAATTGGGCGCTCTCTGAATCAAACCGGGATTGATGGAGCCCGAAATATGTGGTTGGATGAAGATGAGACGCAAAACACGAACGAGTGTATTATGACACAAAGGATAACATACATACAATCGGATAATGAACAAAAAGAGGTTCACAAGTGTCGCGGAAAGTTACGCGATCTATCGACGGAAAGGGCACCACCACACGATGCAAATACAAGAACAGGTTACAAGGGCTGTGCCCATGGAGCAGTGTTTGAGAAGGCTTGGGATTGAATGTACATATAAGGAATCCCCTCCTGGTTGGGGATAAGGACAAGGACAGATAAAGTGAAATAGAATAGGCACTGTCAGGAGTGATTAAGCGGAAGCCTCAGAGCAGAGAGTCGTTGGGTCCGCGACGGGCCATGAGGCAGCCACGTACGTCCTAGGCTTTACGGATAATTGCGCGGATGAACTGTGAGAAGAAGCCACCGAATAGGCGAGCGCCTATAGAGAGCTGAAGAAGGAAAGCGAGAGAATATGTTCTGATCCAAGTGTGTGTGTGTGGGTGTGCGCGTCAGATGGATGCGAATCATATACAATGAGAACACCGGGAAGGGAGAGATGGTATGGTATTTATTATTCATGAATCTGTTGGGTGACATGAGATGGAAGTAGATCTTTTGGGGACACAGATGATGGAGAACAACAGATGAAAAGGATCTGGATTCTGATGAGAAGCATAGAGGTGATCCAAGTAGTACCGCACAGAAACGGGTACTAGACGGCACAGGAACGCAATTCAAAATCGACAATGATAGTCATCTTGATGGAGACTGCTGTGACAACTCGAGAGATCAAGAGTTGTGGGACCGGAAAAGGAAGGTGAGGGAATGCAAGATGAGAATGTTTCGTCGATAGATCATGGACGAGCTCTCGAGTGAAATATTGCTAGTACGGCCGCATCATCAAGAGCGTGACCCACCCGCTGACAATTTGCACATGCGAGGTGCCGACATGCCGAGCGCACCGATGTGATATGGACAGGAACAGACTGGAGAGTTTCTCCGGCATGGTGAGAGGAGAAATGGGCGCTGGAACCGACAGGTGGCTACGAGATGCTACTCATGGCTTAATGAGGGCTACGGGGGAGGAGGAGGAGAGCGGGAGTACTACGGGATTTCAAAAGCGGATTGATGGGGCACACAAGTGATCGGGCCCTTTTTTTTTTTGTATATGATGGGAGGAATTATTAAGAGTTACCGTCATTTCTCACTTGGGGAACAACACGCTTCACAGCTCGAACGCTCAACTCTGGCCATTCTTCTTCTCTCTCCTCTGATCCAGATCTCACAGCTCTGCTGACTCCATCACTGCCCCTGCTAAATGAAGTCGTAGGTTTAAAAGCCCTTCTCCACTCGCTCGATCACTCACCTCCCGCGCCACGACTAGCGGTCAACTACCCATCATACGCTCCTCCACTTCCCCACCTCCCCTTCACAGTCTCTCGCATCCCCCAGTCCCTGACCCTGACCCGCAAGACCCCCCTTCGGTCAGTCCCACCCTCTTCTTTTCTCCCTCTTTCTTATCTCTCTCTCTCTCTTTCTCAAGAGCACCATCAGCATTAACGTGTCTGTCTCTGTTGATTCCTCCCGGCCTCGCGCCGACTCCCATCCAAAGTGATTTTCTTTCCTCTTCTTCGCTATCCTCCCAGTCCCTCATCGTTTTTTTTTTTAGACCAGAACGTGACGACCATCTTCAATACGCAATCGGCCCAGCTTCTGCCCCAGTGC
>QLOR01000996.1:0-14976 GCA_003313825.1 Sarcodon aspratus
CTCTCGTCCCTTCGATTCAATTTCTATCGCCCAAGTCTTACGATATTTTATCGTGCGCTCTCGTCGTCGCCTTCGCTCAATTCTATCGCCATCGCCATCGTCTTAGTATATCGTCATCGCCATCACCATCGTACATCGTCATCGCCATCGCTCAATTCTATCGCCTTCGTCTTCGTCTTTGTATATCGCCATCGCCATCGCCATCGTCTTCGTCCTATTACTTCGTACATCGTCTTCGTTCATCATCGCACTTCAGATCGTGGAGTATAGGTTGTTGTTTGACTTCTATTGGATCACCTTGCAACCCCTATTAGACTTACTGTATCGACTATAGGCATATAGCTATCTCCTAGGTTGCCAGTAGGTTGGACATATCAGCAGGATTATACCTCGATCATGGCATCATCAGTCTCATCAGAGCGTGCTTTCTCCCAGGGTGGCCTCACCATCACTAAACGTCGGAGCCGCCTCAAAGGCGATATCGTTGAGGCATTACAATGCATCAAATGTGGTATTCGGCAAGACCTGCTTTTCCGAGATGCCCCGCCGTCGTCAGCTATGGAAACGACATTAAATCAGGTTGAAGAAGATGATAGCGAGATGATTGAAGGTTGGGATGAGCTACTCATTGACGAGGAATGATGACAAGGGCTGCTTAGTATACTAATCATTGTTTTCGTGTTGCATTTGTAATTTGTTCAGTCTTTTTCTACAATTATAAAAATCTTCTGTGCTACTTAGAAAAGCCCGGGCCTGGGCCTGGCTAAGCCAAAGCCAAGCCCGAGCCATTAGCCCTAGCTCGGCCTACAATTTTCAAAAGCCTGAGCCCTTGTAAGCCGAGCCAAAGCCGGGGTTTGCAGGCCGAGCCGGGCCGGAACAACACTAACGATGGCGATTAGTGCTTCCGCGGTTCGGTTCTGAACCCAGGTTCGAACCCGAACCTTTCTGAACCTGACCTAGGTCAGGTTCAAGGTTCGGGCAAATCCCCGAGCCATACCAAGGTCCGGTTCAAGGTTCATGTGAGAGATCACGTGTCCGAACATGTTCGAACCTCACACTTCCATTTTGAGACAGTGAATCATTTTCACCGATGATCCTCTTCATTCTTTGTCAAGGCCCTTACTTCTTTAGATACTCATTGTCGTTGCTCGAGGCGATTCTCCTTGATTTGACAGATCAAGCAGAGAATAAGGCCATAGGATCAGTGAGTTTTTTTTCTTTTCCAATAATCATGTCTTGTGCTCTCAATGCTTATGGCACTCTCAAGGACGTGTCTGAGATCCAGTGGTTTAACGATGTCGATGATGATGTTCCCATTCACGACAAAACGACTCAGCCTGCCCCTACAGATGTGACATCCCCTGCTATGTCCATCACTTCAAACCCACAGCCCGTCAATGCGTTCTCTATTCTCCAAAAGGGTGTTGAAGCACCTGCTCCTACTCGCCGCTCAACTCGTCAATCCAAACCATCTGGCCGACGACGAGATGCTGAAGAATCCACCTCTGGATCTACTCCCATATCAAAACAAACCCCCACACCGCTAGCTATACCCTCTGCCACCTCCGCTCATCGAAATTCACACAAACGATCGGCACCTTCGGTCGGGGATGACAAGGACAGTGAGACACGTCAACACAAAAAGGTAGCTGTATCAGAGGTTGAAGAGCCAACGGATATAGAGGAGGATGCTGAGGCGGCATATAATCAAACAAAGGAGATGGGTGACGCAGATCGTGAGGTACTGTATCTATTTAATTCTTTTCACATACTGTATACTAACGATTTCTATGTACATCTAGGCTCGGAAAAAGATTGCAAAGGAGGACAGAACGGCAGATGTCAAGACGATTTTTACTAGGGATGATGAACATGTCAACCAGGATACCCACAAGATTGAACCAGGGTGGTGGTGTAATGTGTGTCGCGATGCTGGCCTCCCTCTGAAGCAGTCGTTCTTCAAAGGAAATATCACCACTCTTCGCACTCACATCTCTCGAAAGCCAAAGACGCACTTTCTTATCTACAAAGCCAAATGTGATCGACTGGAAATCCCGATAAACGCGCGTGCTGTACCACCAGGCGAGCAGGGTATCCAAAGTCTCACAGGGAAGCAGAGTACATTAGACGGCGTCGTTCAGATTCTACCTCAGTTTACGAAAGCTGGCCTTCTCGAGTATATCATCAAGCTCATTGTCTCAGAGGATGAAGCTTTCCAGCTTGTTGACAAGGCCTCATTCCGCGACCTCCTACGTTACTGTCGGCCCAACTTATCAGAACGTGATATCCCTCATCGCACAAAGGTTCGGGACGAGATCGTTACAAAAGCAGGAATCGTGGTAGATAGGATTCGAGTTAAATTGGAGGTGAGTACTTCTTTGCATGCAATCCATCATCTAACTAACGAATGTGCAGGCAATAGACAGTAAGGTCTCTATGACCTTTGATACGTGGACATCGCTTGTTGGAGATCCATTCATTAGTGTCACGGCACACTATATTACTGCACCTACCAATGATCCACTGCGATGGGAGCTGAAGAGCGAGCAGCTGGCGTTTACACCTCTCATTGGCGATCACAGTGGCGCCAATATTGGGAGCATTTTAATCGATACCATCAACACATTCGGACTACGTACCAAGACAGGCTGGTTCACAGCTGACAATGCGACAAATAATGACACCGCCATCAAAGCCATTGGTAAGGAGCTTGGATCTGGGTGGGACCCTATCAAACATCGCGTTAGGTGAGTCGATATTCCCTGAATATCTATACATACTTATACTAATATACATGTACCTTTCGCAGATGCATGGAGCATTCGCTTCACCTTGGAGCCCGGCATTTTGTTGAAGAAGTTGCACCAACGTCAGCTCACGCAGTATTGAAGAAGGTTCAGGGTGTGGATGTTCCAAGCGATGATGAATATATAGAGGAAGAAGTGGGTACATTGGATGACGAAGACGATGATGGAGGGTCCTTTAGTGTTGGCGACACTGTCGGCAAGGCCTTGGCGCTGGTGACACAGATTCGCAAATCCCCTCAAGCCCGTGCATTCTTTCGTCGATGTTGTCAGGAAGTCGGTGCCCCACCTCTTGAACTCCTCACATGGATTCGTACTCGATGGGCGTCACTATTTACTTTCTTAGATCGGGTGATTCTTCTCCGTGAGGTACGTTGAACTACTATCATACTTTCTCATATCAGTAATATTTGTGTTGCAGGCTGTCGATCGCTTCACCCTGCTTGCCGATAGTAGCTCGAGTGTCCCAAATCTCAAGGGGAAGTTGTATGCACACTTCAAGCTTGATAGTGCTGAGTGGAAGAAGATAGCACTCATTCACGAAGTTTTGCAGGAACCTGCCAATGCGCAACAGACGTTTTCTTCGGAATCTACCCCAACTGCGTGGCGCATCATCCCAACCCTCGAATTCCTTCAAGATACTTGGGAGAATATGTCGAATGTCACAAAATTCAGCTCGCTGTCCGCCGCCATCAACTCCGGCCTTGAAAACTTGAGAAAATGGTACCGCAAAACAGATGACACTAACGTTTACTTTATCTGTCTCGCCCTCAACCCGAACTTCAAGCTCATTTATACCGAACACAAGTGGGACCGCACCTATTTCAAGTTGGGCAAGGAGGATTTCCAGGACGTGTTCGACCTCTATTACCGACCTCCAACTACTACGCCCATACCATCCATCTCCGTCGCACCACCGCTGACAAGCAATGGACAGTATGGCCACGCCTACATGCGTGCTGCCATCCTTGCTCATCAAACCTCAGCTCAACCGGCGATGATCAACAATCCTCATCAAGAACTTGAGGCGTATCTGGCGGCACCTATCGAAGACGTTGGAGATATTATCGGTTGGTGGGGGATGCATAGCCGCCAGTACCCAACGCTTTCACGTATGGCCAAGGACTTCCTTGCCATTCAAGGATCATCGACGCCATCTGAGCGGGCATTCTCTAGTGGGGGTATTACAGGCACTGCTCGTCGGAATGCCCTCCACCCTACAACATTTTCGGCTTTACAGATTGTCAAAGCAGGCTATCGCAATGGCCATCTAACTCCTGCTAGTGAAGCGCAAGCGGCTGTTCCTTTAGCATGGGAGGCTTCAGAGTCAACTACCTAGTCTTACATAGTTTGTGTTAGTTTTTTATGCAGTGCTACTAGTTGTTTCTTGAGAAATGCATCAAATAAAAAATGCATGTTAAGTTTTAGGTTCGAACCCTTTGAGGACCGAACTGGACCGATTTGGACAGTTTGGATGGGTCCGGTCCAAGGTTCAGAGTTATCCCTTGAACCGGACCTAGGTCCGGTTCAAGGTTCAAAAAAATTGGACAAGAACCGGACCGAACCGAACATTGGCAGCACTAATGGCGATGGCGATGGAATTGAGCGATAGAATTGAGCGATGGCGATGACGATGTAATAGAACGATGGCGATAGCGAAGACGATAGAATTGAGCGAAGACGACGACGAGAGCGCACGATAAAATATCGTAAGACTTGGGCGATAGAAATTGAGTCGAAGGGACGAGAGGTGAACTAACTTGTTGTTTTGTAGACTTGTTACAGGCTTTATATATCTAAAATCGTGCGAAACTATCTAGGAACGAAGCTAGTAGAGATCATGAAGACAGGGGTGTCACAGAGTACAAGAGAGAACATCGAGCTTAGTAAAAGATTGTATCTAAACTACGAAAATACTTCGAAAAATCAATAAAAGAAATAATATACTAAAGGGGAAGGTGTGGCGATCGTGCGAAACGAAGTTTTGTTCATATTACTATAAAAGGAAATCGATCGAAGCGGTAGTGCGAACAATAGATCAAAATGATAGAAGAAAATGATGACTAAAAAGAGGAACCAAGAGGATATAGCATGTGTTTCGAGCATGTAGCATGTATGTGGTGGAGTAGGACTGGTCATAGTGGAGTAAAAGGGATCATAGTGGAGTATCGAAGTGTTTCGATGAGGTTCGAAGTGCGGGAGCGGCAGATGAGGGGAATAGAGAGGGAATTGTATCGAGCGATCGAAGTTTTGATCGAAGCTAGGGCGAAATAAGAACGAAGTGTCGATCGATGCCTCGAACAATGCGAATAATCGACATGGTTCGACATGGTGCGATATTCTTCGGAGTTTTGCCATTGTTCTTTTATGGGCTATATTGAGAGGACATTAGCTAATTTCGAAGCTGGAATCAATAGTGGTCGTATCACCATAGTACTTCGTTTGTATTCTGCAGTTCGAATATCATCCCAGACTCGTATCCTCCTCTCTCCTCGTCCCTCTTAAGTCTCGTACTCCTCAGAGTTCCTGTTGTTATCATCTTCTTGAAATCAGAACCAGTGACGCAGTGAAGGGCGCAACTTCTTATAAGTTGAAGCCAAGTTCCATTCATATCGGAGCTCCACCGGACTTCCCTCCATGTAAAGGATTCGGTTCTTAACAACATCTATGGAATTGTGCTTTGGTTTCATGTCTGCATTCACATTGTACTTGTGTATCTTGGAAAGATTATTATTCTTGGTATGTCTAGTAGGTGGATGAGGATCCAGATACATTAACATTGAGCATATCACAAACTTGAAGAACTAACTCATCATGCTGCTAATTTACAGAAGTTGCCATGAATCAACACAAGATTAAGGACTCAGGACTTATATTTCTCCTTGGTTCAGTCATATCAAGTCTCAGACACAGCAATACTCACTACATGAATGCCAGTACAAAGGAAAAGATTACTTGATACTTCAAGGCATGCAGGCTTGAACAAAGGCATAACATGGTGACATTGAATGTAACCCATGGTATTATTACCAGACTTGTCAGAGATCATAATGATCCTGAAGAACAGTTGAAAGTCATCATCAGCAAAGCAGATTGATGCAATCCTGGTTCCACAAGGAGAGAACACAACAGAACATACAATGCTTGTGTGCCCTTTAAGCATTTGGAGCAGGTTGCCCGTTTGCAGATCCCAAATATTTGCGACCCCATTTTCAAGCCCAGCCACGATGAGGCTATCGTCGGGTGAAAAAGCAGTAGAGTAGACAGATGCGAGTGTGTCAAAAGTAGCTTGAATTACTCCTGTTATGGTCTCGAAAACTTTCACGGACTGACCCCCTGAAGTAGCAATAGAAGCACCCAAGTGTGAAAACACTACTGCATGCACACTATTTTCCACTGGAATCATCCTGATGCAAGAGCCCCAGATAGTATCTACTGCATTTAGCAGTTTTGCTTCCATAAGTAACTCGCGCTGATAGAGGTGTCGTGTGAGGGATGACATCGGTGACCAAGCTAACGCTGAATGATATATATGGGTTGTAGACTGTTCCATAACATCGAAGAACCGTAGAACAAATCTCTCGCAGTCGTCAATCAATTCCAAAAGGCTTGTAGCGTCATTCTTGATCTAAAAATGAGAAGATTAACGAAGTAAGAGTGGTAACAATATAAAAATACTCACATCACTGAGCAATGATCTCACATCATGAAGAGAGTAGACTGCTACACCAAGGTTCCCCTCGATGCTCAGCACCTCCAGCCATGACAAGAAATCATTCTCGAGAAAATATTTGACCAACTCGAGCGGGATACTGGTATTGCAGCCACCTTTTGAGCTCGAATAAAGGTGCTTTGCCCAGGACGAACACGAATACGCGAGTGGAGGTCCAATGTACTCCTCCCGTCGTGAAGGAAGGTCTTTAATGTCTTTGTTCAAGGAGTATCGAGGTAAGCGGCATATGTTCTTCACCAAAGCTGCCTTCATCAACGTCAAGCAGCAGGTACCAAGCTTAAGGTGGTGAACAGGAGTATCGACGTGGTATCTCGCATCCGTACACCGTCTTCTATCGGTGATAAAATCGGCAAACGATTTATGACATATCCGTATTGCTTCCGAATCGGATTCTGGTACAATGAGGACAGAATGTAGACGAGAAAGGATATGGAATATCATTTCCGGAGCCATTTCCAAGACCTTTGCAAGGCTTGCTCGTGATAAAGGTCTGAAAGCGAGTACAATGGACCCAACAACCAGACGAAGCTGCCCAAAAAATTGAGATCCGTTTTTATCGACGATGTCCTTGAAGCTGGCAGCAAAAACTTGTTTATACGTGGCGTCGATCCCGGATTCTCCTTCGTGGATGGTGCTATTCGGCATATCCATGAGCAGCTTCAGGCGATTCTGTGGTGTGTCAAAGGGATCGTCGATAAATCCGATGATAACAGAAGCAACGATGAAGAGGGAGGAACACTTCTCCAAAATTGCTGTGATGTCTTTTTCCAAGGGCCACTGACCATGAATGGAGAGACTTCTCCTTCTAGCAATTTCCTCCAGCTTGGTTTTGACAAATGATTTGATGTCCGAGTCCACGATAACTGAGTTGACATCGTGAAGTGGCAACTCCTTGGTCCGTAAGGATGGGATCATGAAACCAGATCGGATGTGATCTTCTGGTCTGCCGGTGATAAAGAACTTGACGGTGGGCATGTCGTCCACGTATCGAGCTAAAGCTGAAAGTAGTGCTGAAACTGGCTCCTTGTCCTCGCATTCATCGAGAGCATCTATGACGATCGTGGTAGATATTTTAGTTTGCTTGAGCGGAAGTACAAGGAGTTTTTCGAGTTGGACAGCTAATGAGTCGTTCCAAACATCAGGATTGGAAAGAAGGATCCGTGCGAGGACAGGCTTGAAAGCGGAATATCGAAAAGCGAGTTGGTATGCCAGAGTTGGAAAGATAAGGCGGAGATTTCGTCTGTCGGGATAATCGCGCGAGCAGAAGAAACTAGCTCCAAGGTGACCCTTTGCTGCAGAACGTTCGGCAAAAGTTTGAGTAACCGTCGATTTTCCACATCCCGCAACACCTTTCAACCAATAAACAAATTCATTTTCCATACCTGCCTCCCACATCTCTATTTCCTGTAGTACGGTCTCCCGTGTGCCTCTTAGACATGATTTGTGATGTTCAGAAGTGTATCCTGCTGCCATAGCGCGGGGTAGCTTGTCGAGACATGCTATTTAAAACCAATAAGACATCAGAAGGCCGATAGATATGGTCATACATACCGTTTTCCTGTCAAGCACAAAATTTAGCAATCGCTCATCAATCCAATAAATAATCATCGTACCGCCATCTCGACGTTGATAGCATTATTGTAAGTGATGTACTGATTTCTTCCGATCTGGTTGAACACACCGTGGCTAGCGTTAACGTTCGAGGCCCATTGAAAGAATCCAGAATTTGATGTTGATGGTGTAGGATCCTGTGAGACTTGCGGAGAGAACCCCGATGAGCCCTCCATGTTTGACAAGGAAAATGGATGGCACGACTCTTGGATGGGTACGTCCTGCAGGGGAGGATGAAAGCTGACAGGTCAATGGTGGTGGATAGTTGATAGGAAGGCCCAGAAGATAGACACTGTCAGTGGACTGTTTTGTATAGCCTGAAGCTGTGCGTTGTTCCTTGGTTGTTCCATAATTCAATCGGAGTGTTCCAACCCACTGTAGCCTAGGGACATCAGAAGTTTTCCAGTTGGGTCAAGCGCTCGGGCTATTTCAAGTTATCATAAATCCACTCTATTTTCAACAAGTAGTGGGAAGCTATTTTTTATTCTCTGTTATGTTTCAATTCGGACGGTTAGTCCGGTACCAACCCCGACCAGACCTCTGATCAAACTTTCTCTCACCGTCTACAAACAGTACTATGGGTCCCGGAGGTATTGAAATCTCACCTAGTAGTTGAAATCGATTTGAATGAATTTAAGTCACAACATTTTTGTACCGGAAATTCACGGGATTTATTCTAGTAGGTCTCTAGCATACAAATCAATCTATTGTATTGTACTTACACCTTCACTTAGTGACTGCAATATGATGTTCTCATGCAGTGCACGATAAAAGGTGTTTTCAGCATTTGGTCACGACGGGTCACGATTATTTTCAAGCTCCCTAACGGCATTACACTCGAAGAACTGGGCAGGAGACGAGCGACAGTTGAACTCAAAACTACGTGTAGAATGTATATAGAACTATGTGACAGGTATTATACATATATTGAGCATTGTATTGTATAATATACAGAAAAAATATGGTAAAAAAATAAGAAAATCCATAGCCTAGTAGTGATTTTGATTATAGAACTGGATCTGAATGCGCGTTATGCGATCGCTGTCGATTCACTGATGGGACGATTGGATTGCGTACTAGGTCCCGGCGGAAATGTAGGATGATAGAGGAATTGGTACGGTGCTGAATTGAAGTAAGAATTAACGCGATTTTCGTGGTATATGCTTGAACCAGGACCTGCTAGAGATTGGGAGACGAAGTTGACGAGGTTTGTTGAAAAAAGGGGATTATCCGGCCTCGAATGTTGTGGTAAAGTCTCGTTGGTTGGATTAGTCGTTGAGGAGACACGGATGCGGTTGAATAATCCAGTAAAGAGAGGGGAATTGCGAAGGTGAGAGTTTGCATCAAAATGGGCCATGATTCGAGCTTGAAGGTCCTTGACTGTACCGTCTTCAGAAAGACTGAGGGCGCCTGCGATTTCTTGCAAGTCTCCTTTGTTTTTGGACGTCAACGAGCCCCTGAATGGCTCATTCGGATCCCGTCGGTAGATCCAGTTTTTACCTGGCTTCTGCTTGCACAGATACTGAACTTGTTGTTTGATCGTACGCTTGCAGATTGGATGTCCGGTGACACCTAAGTGCTTAAGCCGGGAAATGAGAACAGCCTCTTGTTCTGGAGAGACGAGTTGTTGAGCTGCTTTACGTGGTTTGGTATGTCCCTGAAAACGATTGCGGAGCGTAGTATAGTTGATAGAGTGTGAACGAGCAACAGCAGAAATATTGAGTTTATCCTGAGGATTTGCTTCGAGTTTGTCATTAAGCTCCTTGCAAGCAGCACGGATAGCAACCTCTGGGCTTAACATTAATTTGCGGCCCCATAACGTCTGAACAGTTTGACGCCAAGCGGTGCTTAAATCGGATGCATATTTGTCACGCTCAGCACTATCTCATCCACTGCATGAGCACATCACCTTGCAGTTACCAAGTGAAGGTGTAAGTACAATACAATAGATACCAGGATGATGTCTGAATTTTTCCGGGCATTTTCTGTACAATTTAAGACCTGTAGTCTCTGTTTTAAGTTGAAATCGATGATATGTGATCCCGGTTACCGTTTCGCAATATCTTCCTACCACGGTATGCCTTAGCTGAATTAGATTTGTATGCTAGAGACCTACTAGAATAAATCCCGTGAATTTCCGGTACAAAAATGTTGTGACTTAAATTCATAAAAATCAATTTCAACTACTAGGTGAGATTTCAATACCTCCGGGACCCATAGTACTCTGTCTCTCTACCAGCAGAAATACCGTAGCTCAACGGAGTTGTGAATTGAGAATGCTATCGGATGTCCGCCGTAAGGGGTACATATATCCCTAGCATCCGAATCTGATTGCCTCAAGTCGTCATGGCGGTATTCTATCACACCACTTGAACTCCAAGACGGACAACATGTAATCAATAGGAACAACAACTGCTTACTTTGTACCGCTTGCAATTGCAATGAACCTAGAGAGCAGAGCACGAAAACTCCACAGAAGTATTGAGGCCGCGATGGCAATATCAAGTCGAGAGAAATTGCACAGCAAATAAAACAGGTCTTACCAAGAAACATAATCCTCATCACATCACACACACAGTCACACGACGCCGCTATATGATGCCCTACGGTAGTATCAGAAACGCGTGAGAGATATCCTTTGTAGACAAGACTTGTCCAAGTTGTCATCCCCCAAGCGAGCATCTTGAAGTCTTCGTTAGCTACGCCAACGAGAACTGTCGCGTGCTGGCAGAGCCCATTGAGGCTTCAAGCGATACCTATGGCAGATCGATGCATTGATGATCTGTGATACCTAGGCCATGCATACACAGGGAGGACAGCCTGACGTGTTCCGAAATGTATTGGACGGTCTGAAACCAGGGACTGATGAGATGTCACCTCACCCCGGAATATCATGGCAGATCCGTCAAGTAAAGCCGCCCAAGAATCGTCGTGTAGGACTACAAAGGCGCCTGGGTTTGGTCTACTCTGACCTGTTCAGGCTGGGAAAAGTAAGGTGGTCTATGTAGCACTACCGGTAATCAAGTCGTACAGAAGCGCAAGTTCCGTACTACGCGATTGTCCACATCTGGACTCGAGTCTTTCCGAAACGCCAAAACAACTCCAGAAGCTGTACTCACATCAACAACTCCACGGAATCACAATGAGCCAACCCTTCAGAGTTGTGCTGCTCTTGCAGCACTCAGACTTGTGATAACACTTTTTATGACTGGAACAATCCTTTAACCAAGACAGGAGCGCCCGTCGGGATGACTTTGCTTTAAGGGATCATAAATCATAAACATCCGAATATGCGTCAGACTGGATCTTCCTTCTGTCAAAAGGACAGCAACACGTAATGATCACCCCTGCCGACGTGGCGGGGGGCGTAGTGTTATAGACTGCCCCTCCTTCCCTTATTTCTTCTCTTGATCAATCTCCATCGCCCACTCGCCACTGCGATCCATGGAGTTCGTCACCGTCTATTTCCTGCTAACGGTCATATCCGCCTTCATATCCCTCATCCTCCTCATCCTCGCCGGAGTAGATCACGGAACATCTTCCTTCTATCTGATGCTCATCGTGCCCACAATCACCATCATCCACCACATATTCATCATGTTTCTCCCAACATACAAGGCAGACATCTTCTCCAAAGAGTACAAGAACAGCACAAGGACCCTGCCTACGCACGCCATGAAATCATACCTGGCAATGCTCTGCCTGCTCTCCGTCCTATGGACATTCGCTACCATGATCACATTCTACGCCGTGGGAATGAACATCGCCCGCAAGAAACCACACGCAAACGTCCATACAGGCGGTGCGGAATGCGCCTTTGGACTCTTCGAAAGCGCAGTCTCGTGGACGATGTTTGCGCTGTGTGTTAAAGAACGTGCGACGCTATCATACAAAAGTGTTCCCCTACACGAAAGCGCTTGACATGTCTCCCTCCCCCCTCCCTCCTCTCTCCAAACTATATTTTCTTTCCGCATCACGCGTTATTTTTATTCTTGGTGTGTAACTCGCTCTTTCACAGTTTCCGTCTGTGAACTTGGAGATTCTCGGTCTCTAGGAATGTTGTATGTGTGTGACCTTCCAAATCTCCGTCTTTACAGAGAGCCTCTTGTTCGCTCCACCTCTACCATATCACGACATTGTTTGAACCCTCGCACATTATTTAATACCGCTCTTTCTTTATTATGAATTGTTGCTTATTTTCGTGGACCTTATACGACAGTACACTACTACTAAACACATCCTCTGGTTATTTTGTAGCATATATATAGCCTTATCCTTCTCAATCGCTAGTTTTTTCTTTACAGACTTTTGAGATAGTTCAATTCCTCATAGTTATGTTTGTCAATGAGAACCCCCTTGTAATTCTTGTCGAAGTCCGAAAGGCTTGCTCAATTCAATTTATTGATCACATTAGAGCTTCGTACTAGTGGTTACAAGCGCTTGTGTCTGCCGAAATGAATGGCAGACCTCGATGACCCGGGCAATCGTGTATCCTTGTCATATTATCCCATCGCATACTATGTAATCAAAGGCATAACGTCTCGGTAGCTTCAGAAGTGAGAGTTGCGGATCTGGGATAGCACATTATATGAGTTGACAGCAAACGTTCCTGGCAATTGCTGCCACTACTACTAGTACTATGTAGATCGATATAATTATCATAGCGCAGCAAGGGAGAGGAGGAACTGATTTAGGCCCGGAATCAAGGGTTCCACGCCTACGTAGTACATAAATGTTATGTGTCCTTTGCGTGTTCTTGATTTTTCCTCTGTATTGCATGCGTGAATTCCGCTCAGGAAGTTCAAGCCCTCTCATTTATATTTATACTCATCGGACAGGAATATTTCCAAGCCGATTTCACACATTGTAAAATAGTTATAGATCTCTCTTGTAAGTTTGAACAATGAGATTACTACAAGTCTCCGGAGGAAAGGACCTGGATAAAATAATTTACATTACACAACTTGAAGTCCAAGGCGCAATACGGTACTCGAATCAAAAGCAAAACTGGTTCGCAGGTACTACTCTCTTTTACATCTACCGAGGATCCAAGCAACAAAAGAGCCTGAGGGCACGACACACGGAACACAGTATGGAAGAAGATGGCATGTGGGGACGAACGAGTCCTGTATGACTACTCGCCCTAGATTCGGGACGAGAATGATTTGGACACATATTACTGTCCACGTCGGGATCATTAGCCTCAGTAGTCAGTTGGGAAGGTTGAGATTCAATTGCAGAATCTGGTGGAAGTCGTGCCACGATAGGATCCTGCGTGAAATCGTCAAGGAACTGTTTCATACCGGCTACTTGGAAATCATACCTTATCACAGACCCTACGAGAGCTATTGTCAGGAGGGTAGCAGTCTGTCCAAGACTCCCCGTGCACAAATCGGCTGAAATCTAGTCGGGTGACATGCGGTGCGCCTAGAATGACGAACGTCGCAATGCCATGAAATCCGAGTCTGGACGATGGTGGAACCCAAAAGAGCAAATGATCTTTACCATTTGCATCTAGCACATGCGACCATCCCAACATCGAATCAAGACAATATCCACCAATAAATATACCGGTAGTTCCGCCCATATAAACTCCTATCCATGCAGACAACTCCTCTACATCCCAAATGTGAATGGTTGCATCCCGTGAGCCAGAGATAACCCTCTTGCCATCAGGGGAAAAAACAGCAGAAAGGATGGGCATGGTGTGACCTTCTAACGGACCTGCCACAACCTCCCTATTGTCCACATCCCAAATCCAGACAGTGTTATCATCCAAACCTGAGACGACTTGCTTTCCATCTGGAGAAAATGAGACAGATCGGACCAAATCGGTGTGGCCTTTTAACAGAGTGACCTGGCCAGTCTCTACATCCCAAACCCTAACAGTGTTGTCATAAGAACCTGAGACAACTCGCTTTCCATCCGGAGAAAATGAGACAGATTGGACCCAATCGGTGTGGCCTTCTAACAGAGTGACCTGGCCAGTCTCTACATTCCAAACCTGAACAGTCTTGTCATCTGAACCTGAGACGACTTGCTTTCCATCTGGAGAAAATGAGACAGATTGGACCCAATCAGTGTGGCCTTCTAACAGAGTGACATGGCCAGTCTCCACATCCCAAACCCGAACAGTGCTGTCATCTGACCCTGAGACGACTCGCTTTCCATCTGGAGAAAATGAGACAGATCGGACCAAATCGGTGTGGCCTTCTAAGAGAGTGACCTGGCAAGTCTCTACATCCCAAACCCGAACAGTGTTGTCATACGAACCTGAGACGACTCGCTTTCCATCTGGAGAAAATGAGACAGATTGGACCGAACTGGTGTGGCCTTCTAACAGAGTGACATGGCCAGTCTCTACATCCAAAACCCGAACAGTGTTGTCATCCGACCCTGAGATGACTCGCTTTCCATCTGGAGAAAATGAGACTGATTGGACCCAATGGGTGTGGCCTTCTAACAGCATGACATGGCGAGTCTCTACATCCCAAACCCAAACAGTGTTGTCATCCGACCCTGAGACGACTTGCTTTCCATCTGGAGAAAATGAGACAGACCGGACCGAACCAGTTTGGCCTTCTAAGAGAATAACCTGGCCAGTTTCTACATCCCAAACCCGAACAGTGTTGTCCTCCGACCCTGAGGTGACTCGCTTTCCATCTGGAGAAAATGAGACAGATAGGACCGAATTGGTGTGGCCTTCTAACAGAGTGACCTGGCCAGTCTCTACATCCCAAACCCGAACAGTGTTGTCCTCTGAACCTGAGATGACTCGCTTTCCATCTGGAGAAAATGAGACAGATAGGACCGAACCGGTGTGGCCTT
>QLOR01000996.1:15010-67636 GCA_003313825.1 Sarcodon aspratus
GAACAGTGTTGTCATACGAACCTGAGACGACTCGCTTTCCATCTGGAGAAAATGAGACAGATCGGACCGAATTGGTGTGGCCTTCTAAGAGAGTGACCTGGCCAGTCTCTACATTCCAAACCCGAACAGTCTTGTCGTCTGAACCTGAGACGACTCGCTTTCCATCCGGAGAAAATGAGACAGATTGGACCCAATCGGTGTGGCCTTCTAACAGAGTGACCTGGCCAGTCTCTACATCCCAAACCCGAACAGTGTTGTCAACCGACCCTGAGACGACTCGCCTTCCATCTGGAGAAAAGATGACAGAATTAACTTCTCTAGTGTGACCCCGAAACACATTTACCAATGCCGGCCAGCTCTCGCTACGCCCAGAAACAACAGAAAGTGTATTCGGAAACAGCGGCTCATACTGCTGCACGATTAACGATTTAGAGGGCGAAAAAGGCAGTGCAGATAAGTAGATATGCGGAGTGCTTTCCGAAATAGGCATATCGAAATTAACGATGAATCGGCGAGCGTCCCGAACGAAGGCAGACAAATCTGTGTTAAACTCCTACAAGAACGATGTCAAGGATAGCCATAAGTCATCATAAAAATTTCCTACGTCTACCCAAGGAATCGTAATCACCAATGCTAGGTTTGCTGCTGGGATTTGCTTGATTAGACTCATGACTTCGAGCCAAAAGAGGAAGAGATCGTAGAAAAAGTCATGGATCTCCTTTAGAAGTGCGCGGTGACTCTCCTGAACATTTACTACATCTCGAAGGTGAGTTGACCAGTATTGACACGAGTACATCAATGGGCTAGGAATGTTTTTCTTGATTCGTTCTGGCAAATCCTCCACTTCGCTATTGAGAAGATATGACGTCTTGAGGCCGCAGATGTTGAATTTCAACCCCTTCTTCATGTGATGGAAGCATTTCATTGTGATTTCATAGGTCCCCTTGTTACGGTCTATAAAGAATGCCTTCGGACACCGGTCAGGGTCACACAGAAATTCGGTGAAAGACAGATGCCCGATCCGAATACGACTGTCTTCTCCGATGGAGACTACAGATGATAGTTTGTCTAGAACAAAGTCCACTGACGATTTCGCCTCCGATAGAAAAGAATGCATGTCGTAGCGATGGAAAGGGACTTTGGCGAGGGCAATTAATGAAATCGTAAGCTTAACCACTTCGAGAGCACGGTCGTTGATATTGCGGAAGGAAATCTCCAGAATTTGTCGATACAATTCGGAAAGGTTGTCGCTTTCTCCGAAGTGTCCGCTGAGTACGAGTCTCAACTGGTCCTCAGGTAAGCCTTTCTTTAAAACCTCTATCACTGTTTTCGCCCATATGAAAAGACCTGATGCCCGTGTAGTTAGGTCACCGAGGACCTGTTCCCTTGACCATTCGTGGAACGTCGACTCGGGAAGTTTATCAAGCCCGTGTTCGAGGAACCGGCGGATATCTTTAGTCGCTTCGGTACTGACGCTCCCCCCGGTAGGAAGCTCTATCTGTACGCAAGCGGCTCGAAAGGACTTCGGTACGCGATAATCGCGGCCAGTTACTATGAGTTTGAACGTCTTGGGAAAATGCGACCATTGGGTGAGAGTGTCCAGAAGAGCGTCTCGTTGCGTTTCTTGCGAGCTGTCAGAACCACATTCGTCAAGGGCGTCGATAAGAACAATGGGAGACGTCGAACGGTCATAGCACGCTATCAATGGTTCCTTGATCAGATACTTGAAGTGCAAATCGATGTTCGGCCGTTCGAGATCGGCTCGCCTCTCCTTCAAGGCTCCGGCAAGAGTACTGGCAAAAGGAGTATGACGACTGGCCAAGTCGTGTGCCACCGTGCGCCATAACGCACCAGGATCGCTCAGTCTAACGTCACCGCGCCTAAAAAAGAAGCTGGAACCTAGTTGTCTGCGCTCAGTGAGTCTGGACACAATGCTTGATGCGATGGCAGACTTCCCAGCTCCAGGCATTCCGCTAAGCCAGAGGATGTTGGGTTGACGGGCGTCGTTTAGCCATGTGTCTACTGTTTCGAAAATGTGTTGTCGAGTTCCATTCATGCAAGGCGCGACATAAAATCCAGCGCGATCCACAGGTTTTAACGTCTCGAGGATTTTTGGCAACTCTTCTGGAGGGTTCATATACGTGATATTCGTGATGATGCGGCTGTTATCGTTGAAAGTGCTGTTGCCTGCATTGGTACCGATGGCCCCAGTGAAAAAACCTAGTCTCGTATCGCTGACGGTGGTCGCGTTGCTGTATAGCCGCATGATAACGTCTAAATTCTCTCGATCTTGGATGATAAATGGCTTACTCACGTCTCATAAACTCCATGATCATTGTTAGTAGTAATAGATGGGTTGGAATAAGGAGTGTCATGGGCGGAGGTAGGATCTGACATATTGAAAGCGGATTGGATAAGCAGTGAGAAGGAGGTCGATGGTATGAGAGTGGTCAAACCCAGGCAGAGAAAAATGAGAGCGAGCGTCTGATAGTACACGTTGTGTACAAACAAAGTTGTTCAATCAGGAACAACCACTGCGCGCAGTCATCCTAGAAGAAGCTGTGGTCATGCTTGTGAATCTAGGGACTTTTCTCGTAGAGAGCTGAAGTTTAGAGCGGAAATATAACACCTGTCACCTGCAGAGGCCTACGAAATCGCTGCCACTTATATCCCTGAAGCCGCAATTACGATGAGCAAAGGTAATAAAAATGTAATGAATAGGATTGTTATGCTGAAAACAACTTGTTGTACTAGTCTGAAAAGCAAATAGTTTTACCTGTGATCAATTCTCAAGTAACGGGACGCCATAGAATAGTAGAATGAGCAGGTTTTGCATCTGATTGGCATGCTAACACGTCGATGATTATACTTCGTACATTACAGATAAAAAACAATGGCTAAATTATACAAATGTACACATAAATATAAAATCCCTCCAATTCTAGCCTAGGCCTCAACTTCAGACCACTCGTTGCGCTCGAGATCCTCCGACTCGACCACAATTACTTCTGCATCATCGTCTGCATTATAATCCTCGATCTTCTCTCGAGCTTCAGGTGTAACTGGTGAAGAAGCTGGTAACAAGAAAGTATCAATATTTTCAACCTTCACCTCGGGTTCGGACCGCTCGGTTATCTCGACGACTTGTTCGGAAGATGGAGATTGCGTCGTCGGAGAAGGTGATTCTGTAGGGTCAACTGAAACACTTTGTAAATCAGGATGTAGACCCTCGATGGGTGTGTCAGTGTCGGAGGCTTCTGGTGTGGCTTCGTGGGGAACATTTTCTGAAGAACTAGGAATCTGTTCCACCTCATACCCGATACTGGATGACTCGGCATCAGAAAACGGGACAGGGATGTTGTTGAATTCGGGTGATTTGCATAACAATTCGTAGTCGACCCCGCTATCAGCGTTCTCAATAGAACGTTCCACAGTTTCTTCGGGCTGGTTCTGCTGCGCCGCAACGCCATCCTTCGTCACGTCCGCCGCCTTGGCAATTTCATCTTCCACGGCGCTCGCTACAGCTCCCAGAGCCCTCTCCACTTCTCTCACCACCTCTTTCCTAGCTTCTCTAACTTCCAAATCACCGCCGCTCTCGACGCCATCTAACAACTCCAATAAGTTACCCAACGCATTCTCGTATGCAAGTACACTGGCGTTGTTCGTAGTGTATGGTATCAGTCGACTCAAATCGGATGCGGTAGATGATACGGAGGCAACGTCGTCATTTTCCAAAATGCTCGGCGAGTGATGATCCAAAGAAGCAGGTAATTGGAATTCGGATTCGAGAGTGTTCAACTGTGTTTTGATTTGCTGGATCGAGGATAGTGCTTGTGTGCGTGAGCGCTGAGCAACTTCGGCTTCTGACACAACAACGGTTGGTTCTGAAGTAGGAGCAGGTGCTTGGGGAGTAGATGAGGTTTCCTCCAAGTCCTGTTTAAATGAAACATGTTTCTTCTTTTCCGCTGGAGCATCCGCTTTCGCCGTTCCGGATGGTCCAGCTTCGCCTGTGTGAGGAACTGGCTGGAAGAACGAACGGATGTAGTCCTGGATAGCAGCTTCGAATTCGCTGATGCTTGATTCCGGCTTAGCTTCTACAACATTCTCAGCTGGTGCTTTCCCCTTCCCTTTATCTTGGAGAGGTTGAGCCGGTGCTGCTGAAGCCGATGGAGTAGGGTCGGAAGAAAGACCGTTAAGAATACTTCGAAGGGTATCCACAACCTGGGGATCAGCTTCTCCCTGAAGGCGTGCGTTTAAATTGTTGACAACGTAATTATGTCTGTTTGGGCGGCGAATAGCTGGTGCTCGTCTGGGACCAGCAGCTTGTCGAATTGGTAACTGGATCGGCAGATAAATAACAAGTCCGATTACTATCAATTTAACTGGACATACCAATTGCACAGAGGGTTGGTGAGAACCTTCTGACTCCGTGCCGAGAAGAGCAAGCATTGCCTGCTGGAACTCATTCAACTCTCGCTGACGACGATATTCAGCGACAGCCCGTTCGCGGCGTGCAGCCTCTTCGGCTTGTCTGCGACGAGCAGCTATGATGGCGATGGTCCGAGCGAGTTCCGCTTCTTGCTGTTCCTGGACGCGACGTGCAAGCTCTCTTTGCTCCGCAGCATAGAGTGACTGATAGAGAGCGCGACGAGATGGTTCTTGAATGTGGCTACGGCGGGCAAAGGGCTGCTCGTAAGTCCAGAAGTCCTGCCCTGCTAGTGCCCGTTGGGGAATATGATTGTAGAAGGAATCATTATGACAGAGGTAGCTGGATTCAAAGGGCAGATGCGGTTCTTGATAGCGGTAGTGGGGATGAGAGTCGAAGTGGAAGGCAGATGGAGCAGGTACGACGTATAACATGAGTACTATGTATCTGCGCAGTATGTTTGGATGTAAAAGTTCAAGTGGATGCGATGGCCAGTTCCATTTGAGGGAGCGGTTTTTATACCCCATGTCGTGTGGTACGCAAGCCATTGTTCGGCCGCGTCAGTCATCACTGGAGCTGACGAATGCATCCTTCAGCAATTGCGGAAAGATGGAGAGGCAGTGAGATGAAGCAAGACAGAGCATGATCGTCGTGGAACGTCGTCGAAGAACCTCGAAATGATTTCCTTTCTTGGAATTCTGTGATTACATACGCATGGTTGGTCATCGACCGTCGTTGCTGGTTGATAATAATCAGATGGGCCGTTCTGTTCAAGTTCAAACCTACAAAGTACCAGGGTTCCAACTATTCGACGGCCGTATTGAATCAATAATTGTAAAGATGCGATCCTCGACAAAAGCGTTAGAAGCCGAACCTTTTATCTCCGCCTCAATGACTCCAGTTAAATTGCAAGTACCTAGCGTCTACTCAAGCGCCCTTCCCTCTGCTTTTCCCCACCCAGCTTGCATCATCTTCACGACGACATACCTATCCAGTAACCGCACCATACATTTCCAACTTGTCCGAGTTCCTCATGCAAGACACGCAGCCTCATTCATCATGAACGTGGAGATGGCGATGAGTTGATCATTTATTGGATTATTAGGACGAGTGTCGAACTATATGCTGGATAAGAAAACGGTGTATCATTGACTCTTTCCTTATCTGATTGCTCTTCGATAGAGTGTCTCAATCAGGTGCCCTGTGCCATGCGTGCACGACATAGTTCTGATAACCACAAAACATGTCTAAAAGGTACACCTGAGGAAGTGCTAAAGGAGATCGAGTCGTTGGTAGACGACTCAAATTGCATGACTTTGGTTGAAGGGGGTTTTAGAATGTGGAAAGTCGATGACCTCCCAGACAAACCCCAACCGCCCTTCCACTCGACGCCTTGGAGCTAGTTCTTTCTCATCTCGTGATTACCCCGATAAACGCAACCTTCGCCTCATATTCCCGGCTCTTGCATTCCACCTTGCATATACTGCGTTCAGGACTATCCTCTTGAAGATCATCCTTTCCAACCCTGATGTGGTGAACAACTCATTGCCCAATCAGTTCGAGAAGCTCCTGGCACGACCGGTCAAATACGCTATCACCGGGAGACAAGAAGATTATATTCGTTCTGGTTTTAATCTTACGAGCCAGGAAGTTGGCACTTCACGATGTCGACTCAGTAGTCGTGGAGTAGGATATGGAATCCTTTGTTAAACTGCAGTTGGAGGATATCACTCCCTTTTTTAAGATGATGACCGAAGCAATGATGAAGAGACCAGAACTATGTCCTGGTTTCTTCATCATCGCTTCTGTCATTACTACATTAATCGATTATCCATACTATAGGAGCGCCTGGAGTTGTTTGTTGGAATGCCGAATGGAACGATTTAAGATGAACAGAGGAGATGAATGGATTCTGGATCAATATTGGAGGCATACTATGGGTGCTACTGGGCGAGAGAGCTTTGTCGAGGTTGTAGGAACTCAGTGGAAATGTTTATATATTTTGTTATTCTACCGCTCCCATGTTTTGACAAAGCTATACATCGAGTTTTCATAATGTAGACTCTTTGTTGGTGCATCATAAAATGGGCTCTTGTAATTTCTTTGTCAGAATTGACCATGTCAAAGTTGAAACTGGCCAGACATTCTCACACGGTTTCACAATGAGTGCACAACTCAACGACGGGTTTGGTTGATAGGTATCTTTAATCAAATCCCGCGAATATCGGTCCCGTTTAACAGTTTCCGTTCCATTGTCAATCAGTCAAAGCAGAAATCGCATTTTGGAGCGAACGTTCTTTGATCCAGTGGTCTAGGCAGTCTTGGCCGTAGCCTGACTCCTGAGCTTCGGTCCGAAAGACACATGATTGTGGAGGAAATATTCGGTCTATTTCCAACAGAGGGATGATAAGCACGATTAATTCCAACTTGAAAACGACTGACTGATTATTTAATTGCACGATAAAAACTTTCTGCCATACATCATCGCCGCGAGTATCCCATTTAGTTTCCGGTTGAATGAACCTTGACTAATTTAAACTCGTGCAGTAGAATGTCCTTGATTTTAAAAGAGTTCTGATGGATTTACATGTAATAATTCTTCCCGTGATACGATTGAGATGAAAAGAGCCTTTTCGAAGACGCCTGATTATGTAGTAAGTAGTTGTACTTGGCGCCAATTCAATGTTGCCAGACATAGATTAACATATGAAAGCTGTGTTATCCCCTGGCGAACAATCAGTGACTTATCACGCTCCGTCAAGGTATTGTCTCTGTCGAATTATAATACCAGGTGAAATACCATTCACAACTATGCAAGCATCCCAAACGTCACCTAGTACATATGGGATTATGAGAATCCTGGAAAAAGGCGGACGCAACATATGCATACCATTGGGTCGAAGATATGAGCAAATCACAAGCAGGAGGTGTGTGTGTTGTATCGTCTCGAAGTGTCAAGACAATACGAACTCGCTTATAAGTTTACTGTAAGTATGAATGAGCTCTGTAGACCGTTAAAACCATGTAGATGTGCAGGTAGATTAACAAAGGCTGAATGAAGCTTTGATGCCGCACGTTTTCAATCACGTCGATCTGGAACGCGCTGGCGCCACCGCCACACACAAGGTCAAACAAAAACTTCCCTGCAAGCGGCGACTGTTTCACGTTCACCTGTGTTCGACCCAGACGCAATTTTGCTTGTCAACAGCAGGTTAAGAACCAACACCCACCTTGTTGTTACTCCTAGTTCCCAGTTTTCAAGCACTATCACACCGCTTATCACTTTTTTTATTTCCTTTTGGTCTTGTTTCAACAATGCCTCGTATCCTTTTTGTCAGTGGATTTCACCCGTCGACGCGCGCGCGGGATCTCGCTTTTGAGTTTGAACGGTGAGCTTTAGACTTGTACGCACAACCGAATTGTGCTAATGACCAGCAACGCCATTACAATAGGTATGGCCCCCTGGTACGATGCGACGTCCCGGCCCCACGTAACCCCCGTGCCCACTCTAATCCGTAAGTCGTCTTACACCCCCTTTTTTGCTTGAGGAAAAGAACCGCAGTCCTCTCTTGTGACGTACCGACCGACCGACATAACGAAACTAAGAACGACGAGCGGCACGGCACGTCCTGCCAATTTTGCGACCGAATTTGTCCTTTTTCTATACCGCGTCCGTTAATTTGTCGATGTCGTCGCGTCTCTCGATTTACTTTCACTTTCCACGACGCGAGCCCCCATGCGCGAGCGTTTCATCGAAATTCCATGCAAACCGTCGCATACATCGATCGCTCAACGAACCTCTCTCCTCCCCCTTCGAACAATATCCAGTTATGCATTTGTGGAATTCCGCAGCACCCGCGACGCGGAGGATGCCTACAACGACATGTAGGTCATCTTGTACTCCCAGTGTATATTCGGGCTTTGATTAACCTTACAGCAGGCACGGCAGGAACCTCGATGGTCACCGTTTGAGTATCCAAGTGAGTAGGCAGTACTCCCTATTATTTAATGCAGTGAATTGACATGACATACAGTGGGCGAAGAATCCGCCATCCTCTGTCTGGCGCTATGACAGAGACAGACGATCTCCACCTCCGCATCGATCGAGTCGTGATAGGTCTCGCAGCCCTCGTCGACGTGGAGACAGGGACCGTGATCGCGATGAAAGGGATCCTAGGGATGACAGGAAAAGACGCAGCCGTTCCCCGGTAGAGAGACGGCGTAGCCCTACTCCTGAAAGACGTGTACGGGATGATCGCGAACGGGAGCGCGACCGGGCGAGGACCCCGCCACCTCCCGAGGAGATCAAAAGAGAAGATGACAAGTCTCAGACTCCTCCGTATGATCATTAATCTCATTCCATTTTCGTTTTTTCTTCTGTCTCTGTTTCCTTTTTTACATTCTTATCGTTTCGACCTCAAAAGAAAGCGTTGTGTGCTTTCATATGATTTAGCATGGCTTGTTCACTATCATTTTCCATGTACATCGTATGCTAACAGACAATGATAAACTGATGCTGGTGTGCGTTTTTACAAGTTTCTACCTAAAAATGTGGGAAAATATGTTATGGAACCTTGACATCAAGTTCTGTCTCTTCCAGTTCTTTCACTTTAGTTTCCTCGTCATCATAATCGTCAGCTGAGGGAACTGCAGCTGAGGTTGCTGCACCAGCAGAAGCCTCATTCGTCTGAGGCAGATCCCTTTCGAAATACATCAGAATAGTCGCGAAAAAGAACGAAAAGTGGCGGCGCGTACCACTTGATCTGAAATCTTGTCACACGAGGTTTATTATTGATATCTCTGACCAACCTATCAAACACGATAGGCGTAGGCAGCGTCTCCTTCATTTCGTCATTATCATACTCCGTATTCTGATAATACCCCACCCGGACAAACTCCTGGTCTTTGTAGCTTCCGGTGAGAATAAGAGCCGCTACGCCCATGACGTCCTCCTGGGGAATTTTGGAAGGACTGGGCGGTGATCCTTCGAATTCGAACGAGTTGATACCCGTAGGAACTGGCCCGACAAGGCAGTCGTCAAGTTCTTGGTCGAGCTCTTCGTTACCGGGCGAAGAGACGTAGATAAGGCGCCATTCGAGGTCTATGCTTTTTTGCATGTGTTAGTTAGTTTGTATGTATGTGTGGATGAGGGGGTAAACAGGATGGGAGGGGAGGGGAAACGTGTGTGCTGACCGTCCTCGAGCGGGGCTATACATTCGAAAGTTACGCGGAAGTGGTATGGGTCTAGAAACCGTGCTGGGTTGTTGAGGAATTCGACATTCTGGGGGAAGGGTGACATGTTGTTATTGGTTTTTTGGTGATGCTTGGGCGGGGAAAGAGAGCTGCTTACCCTGATTGTTACGATAGACATCGCGTTGTAAGATGAAGAGGACTCCCAGTCAGAATCGCGCCTGTCACACAGCTGGTCACATGATTTTTGTGTGATGTCACCAAGTTGTACACACGATGTTATAGAGCTTTAATTTACTTGCTCTACTAATCATTCGGATTCGAGTTTCAACTCACATCTAGAAAGACAACCTGCCAGTCCTACCGTCATCCAAAGTTCAATTAGTGCGTTATTTTTTTATAACATCGGTACGCACACACAGATCAACAACGTTACAGGGGAAATTTTGTTCTCAGGCGATACGAATACCCCGATGCCCCATGACCGACTGTATCGTAACAGTTGAAAGCTTCTTGTTCCGGTTTTAAATGGGAAACAGGTTGTTGGATCAAAATGGCGAAGTAGTGTCTAATATCATTAGCCAAGCATCAGTCTACTAATATAATTCGATAGAGATCATATCAGTCCACCCTGCCCTGGGCATCTGTCTTGTTCCTTGCCAGGTCGCTCCTTTGTCCTTTCTACAGAAGCTTTTGAAGCACATCACGGCTTACGCTGTCTAACGTACAGTTGAATGCTGATGAACAGTAATTATCACTGTTCCTCACCTTTCTTCAAATCGCTCCATTCTGTTTTTCACCCACAGTCATTAGAGTCATCCTCAGCAGCGCCCATCACAATATTTCTTGGGGATCCCTTGAAGTATAAAGCCAATGGGTCAACTAATCGTCCCCCCATCATCTCAACACGTTGTCTCGAACCAATCCCACCGAAATCGTCATCCCTGATTTCTTTTCTCACTGCCATCTCGAGTTACATTCAAATCCTAACGGCAAGGGGGCAGCCTTGCGGTCACAACAATGGATCTTCGAACATGGAAGTCTTTCTGAGTCTCGCAAGAATGAATTCGAAGGTTTCAAGTCTGGAAGTACGTCCTTCACCCTCCAAGCAGTTTCAATGTTCAACGGACAATCGCATCACAGAATTGGCATCTTTATGTTACCCCACTGCGGATTTGGACGGTTTGACTCTGTGCACTGACATTATGAACTATCTCTTTTACGTCGATGATCTCTCGGACGATATGAATAAGATCGGAATTATTGGGATTAAAAACGAAGTCATGAACATTTTCAATAATCTGAATATTTACCAGCCGACCAGTGGCATCGGCAGAATGACTGAAGAGTATGTTCTATTTCTGTCTACTCTTTGATATCTTCACTCAAAATCTTTACCCTCAGTTGCTGGAAGCGATTGATCAAGACCGCCTCTCCTGCAATGCAAAGGCGGTTCATAACCGGCCTTGACGAGTTTATCACAGGAGTCGCTACTCAGGCCGCCGACAGACTCAGTGGGGCGGCTCTAGACTTCGACTCCTACATCGCTTTGCGCCGCAGCACCAGTGGATGCATGTTTCTCTGGAGCCTCATTGAATACGGGAACAATCTGGATATTCCGGACGCGGTTATGGAGCATCCGATTATTCGAAACCTCAACAATCATGCCACTGACTACGTTGCTTGGACTAACGTAGGTCTGGTTTCTTTCTGACTTGTGTTGATTTTAAATTCCCGTTTGTTTAGGATGTTTTCTCCTTCAACTGTGAACAGTCCAAAGGAGATACGCATAACATCATCTCCGTAGTAAAGGATGAACGCCAAATAGACCTTCAAGCCGCTGTTGACTTCGTCGAAGACATGTGCAACAAGGCCTACGATCAGTTCATGGAGAATAAGGACATGCTCCCGTCATGGGGACCTGAAGTAGACTCTCAACTAAAAATGTACGTCGATGGAATGATGGACTGGTTCATCGGTAACTTGCACTGGTCTTTCGAGTCGGAGAGATATTTTGGCAAGACGGGTCCGGAAGTGAAGGTTACTAGAAGGGTTCGTTTATTGGATGTAACGGTGTAGCGGAAACAGGTTTCGGATGGTTGTATGACAAACTTTCTTGTAAATTCACTAGCTTGGGTTCTTCTGTATATGTACTGGTTAAACCGATTTTCTGAGTCCGGCGTCGATCCATTCTGTCTCAACGAAATTCCGAAGGATTTTACGTAATGACGAATCACATTGGTAGACGATAAACCGCTCTCAAGTGCTCGCAAGCCTGTTGATGTACTTACTCCTTGTCAGCGACCTTTGCCAGTGTCATTGTGGCTCCTAGTGAAGATAAATTGTTGATAGATTGTGTATTAGGTAGGCTATTTTGTCAAATAACTCTTGGTAGTAAGTACTATAGCGACTCGGAAAGAAATGTAAAAAGAAATGAAGATGCCAACCGCTCTCCCATCTCTCCATAGCTGGCGGCTTCACGTATGGTAATGAGCCTTCATGACATCTGATGCTAGACTATACATACTAAAGCTGGAGCAAGAATAAAAATTGCCCATGGGGCACGTAGTCTGAAAAGATACTGCGAATGAATCACGCTCAATTAAACGGTAAGAAAATTCAATATTTGTCCAAGCTGCGGTCTATGGTATAATGTACACTAATAATCAACGGCTTGTAACTGTCCACAATCCTCATCATTGGGTACTTGATTATTCCTACAAAAAAGCGGGAAGGACGTACACACGTTTATATCTCTCGTCATCAAAAACTGAGTCATGAAAGCAAGGGTAGGACGAATAAGAAAAAGAAAAAGATACCCAGTTTAACCAACATGCCCTTAACAAATGAACACAAAAAGTAAGAAGAAACAAGTGCGCTTATGATCACTCTGGATACATAGCAAGCGCTCTCTGTAGGGTATCTTGATCCAGGGCCTTCAACTTCAGGCATTTCTGGAATAACTTTTTGTCGATCGAGTATTGCATTTTGCTAGCTAGGTGCTGGCCCGTGACCAAACTCTTTATCACACCAGCGATCAACCGTTGTTTTTGCACGTTTATCAAAGGCTCCAGCTGCATCCAGGACGGGAGGGGTGCCAGTGTAGAAAATACCTCGGGATGCGCAGGGGTTTCGAAAGCATTCGTTACGGGATCGATACCAACAGGCTCATTTGGAGACGTGGGATCGATCAAATCTGGTAGGTGACTATAGCGATATAACTGGGACAGATAGATTCCTTGAGGAAGGTTAGCAAGGATAAGGTGGATCAAGCATAAAGAAAACGAAACCAACCCAAAAACGGTATGCAAAATGATCGAGGCTGGACCCTACCATCGCCAATAGGCTTGCGGCTCGCTGTAGAGGACTGTCCATCGGTTCCACTTGTAGATGTGTCGTGAGGATTAACAAGGATCGGCTTAGCCTCGATAGCGGCTTCTACTTCCTGACGTAAGAATCTGAAGTCACTTCCAGGCGATGTCACGGCGACAAGATCGCGGAACATTCGGCTCTCCCACGTCCCAATTCGAGGCCAGGACTTTTTCGCTGCCCTAGTAACCCATTCGCTGCGCAATCCAGCAATGATTGCAACCAAGGTATTGAAGCTCCCACGCTCATATAATTTCTGGATGACCATTTGCATCAACGAATTGTTAATGTGTTAAGGGAAAAACGACAGACCCAAGACAAACGAATGAATTTCCCAATGATGATGTGACGATCAGCCGGATGAGTCAAAACAATCTCTGAAACAATGAAATTGGCGCAGAGATTGAATCGACCGCGGAACGCAACGAGAGCACTTGTCTTCGGTCCTGCCCGAGATTCAGCCTTGTATCTAGCTCTGTCCTTTAGAAATTGGGCCCAGTCAAGGACATTGGCTTCCTCAACCGAACGCATCCAATCGTCAACCACCAACTCCTCGAACTTGAGGCCCACGAATAACTCCCGTTCTATTGTAGCAAAATGTTCCGCAAGTACCGCTGCGCGATATCCTAGAAGCACTGAACGATGAGACCTTGAAAGCCTCTCCGGACCAATGAAAATAGATGACGGAGATCTCATCAAGGAATTGAAATTTTGCGTAGATGAACTAGGAACGGAACCATTAGAGGTAGAAGGCTTAGATATGACTCTGCTTTGCAGGATTTCCTTTGGAACTACATCCTCGATTGCGGGCTTTGCATCCGCAGTTATGACCGGCGACCCTGGTCCAGACTGGCTTTCATTGAAGTGCTGACTCGCAGACTGTACATCGAAATAAGACGTTGGCGAGTTCGAATGATTTAGATCTTGACTACCACTCGCTGCAGATGCGTTAGAATGTCGACGGAATGTCGGCGAACCATGCTCCAAAACACCGAACTCCCGTACATCATGTTCAGAAGTGTCTTCATCTTCATCTTCATCATCGACTGGGAATCTTGACTGTTCATCACCATAATCTCCTGTGACCATCCTCTCCCGGATCGCTTTTACCCAACTGTCTACCTTGGTTTGCTTCACGACCTGCCTGACGTGGCTAATCCTGCCCTCCAGATGGCGCAAAGCTGCATCGACATCACCAGCTTCGTCTTCGTCGCTTAAAGAATCTACCAAGGCATTCACCTGCCACTGTTGGATACTGGAGCCGAGCTCAGGCTCAGCGGAAGCCGAGGATATAATAGAACTCGATGCAGAAGCGATGGAATCACGTGTCCTAGCTGCGAAAGATGAAACGCTCTCCATAGATCTCCTAACGAACTCAAAGTCCCTCCTCAACGGTAGCTTTCTGGCAACCCTCCGCAAACCAGGGGGAACTTCAGGTTCTTCTTGGTCTCCAACCGATGACATATCTGACAATTCAAGCTCGTCGATAGACACAACATCTATCTGCCAATCCTGTCCCCTGGGCTGATGTTGATAAAATCCTGACTCTGCCAAGGAATCAAATGTCTCCCTTCTCGACATATCAGAATCATAAGATGGGGGAGAGATCGATCTGTCAAATGAGGGTGAAACTCCTCCTATGACCAAAACAGATTGAGAGTCAAGGTCCTCCTCGGTCTCCTCCGAAACAACATGCAAAGGTTCTGAAAGCTTGCGTTCACCCGCAAAAGACATGTCAATAATCGGGGGTGCAATATCGTCGTCTTTGGTATGAGTGGACGGAAGCGGTAAAGACGGCGGTGATGTTGGGTATTGCGTTTGTATCATTTTCAAGTATTGCTCCACGCCACCTCGAACTGTCAACAAATCGCCGGTTGCATTCGGCTCCAAATCAAAAGGAGATACGTCAACAGTGCTCGTGTGTGCAGCCTGTACGCTGCTCCGCGAGTTTAGCACCCGTTTCCAACGACCTAGCCTCCCAATTGTGTTGACAAAAGCACGAGACAAAGCACCGTGATGGAATGGCAATGTCGCCGCACTCGGAACAAATGGCCCATTAGCTTTGGCCTCTGTGACCTGTTTTGAATGCTGTAGGATAGCCAATCGCAACGGCTGTTGCATAATCGCCATATCCGTAGATTGAGCCATGGATGATGTGGGGCTCACACCAAAACTTTGAGGCCCAGAATATCCAGAGCCACCATCAGGTAAGAAATCAAGGTCTACATCGGAATCGTCCTCAGACACGGACTCGGATTTGCGGGACTGTGACGCTGAGAAGCGTCTGTTAGATGTGGTCCCATTCTTTGATGTCTGCGCATCTTTACATTCCTTTGCAACCTTCTTGAGCTTGCGAACAATGTCCTACAACATCCAACAAGGAAAATCATCAGAAGCTTATGACGGTAAAGGAAAGCAAGACTTACCAAAACGTCCCTGGTATTCTCCAAAGTAGGATCCTTGCTCAAAGTATTCAACCAATTTGCAAAAAGTAGCCTCAGCTCCCGATTCGGAACGAAATCCACAGTGAAGAACGTCAATAGCCAATATCTAATGGCAATGAAGGTTCTGACTCGCACGATTTTCTTCACCATATCGTCATGCAGAGATGGTGACTGCTCCACCGCCCAATGGAACCTACAAATTAACAAGTGGCACAAATCCACCGCGCTCACGTACGTCCGATACGTCAAAAAGAATATCAACAGTTCGTCATAGTTCAGCTCGCTCGTCAGCTGTGCAATCCACCTTTCTATCGTGGCCGCGACCAATGCCTTCTGCGGCCTATCATCTGGGGTTATTCGAACTTTTGGTGGGTCAGGGAGATGCGATTTGGCGATTTTGCCCTTCATGCTCCTACGGGATTGGCCTGAATACGACGATTGATCAGTATGGCTATCGTGGGATAACGACATCGCATCTAATGCATCGTCGACACTTGGATATATTTCTCCCCAAATAACAAAGCGGGGATCATCTTTAGGGGCCGCACTTGTTTCTGACCTCGTTGAAAGCTTGATGACCGTCGTCTCATTCGATGTTGGCGACAGCTTGTCGAGAAGCGGAAGCCCTCTATAACTCTGCAGAACGTCAAAAACTCCAGTGGAATATCGCGAATGCATGGTCGATTCCAAGGACGGAGATGCCCGAATTTCTGGTGTGGTTACGGCAGGAAGCGGAGGGGGACTCGGCGTAACAAACTCCTCCCCCTCACGATAGGCTGTTCGCAAGGTCATCCTGGTCTTCTTTCCCGGTTCAGGATCAGCTCTGGCAGTGAGACCGGACTCAAACGATTGCATCTCGCGCAGGATGGGCGATGTGGTCAAGTATTCATTGCAGGGACGATGAGTCGGAGAGTCGAACGCTACCCCTCGACCGAATGGATGATGAACAACTGGTGGCGAGTCAAGATCATCAGACGAAGCGGATGCAGAGCTGGAATATACAGCGCCTTCTGAGCCCCATTGCATGACATCGCTGAAAACATCTCGATGCGGAGGTATATGAGAAGACGTCTCCGCTCCGGTGACCGTGCCATTAGGCATCTGATGCAAATTAGCACCCGTTACACTGTGTGCGTGAGGACGTCCAGTTGTTGTAGTTGATGGTCCTTGAACAGTTTGATATTGCGTACCATTCGCCACACCGAAGAGATTCGTCAGGGACCGGGTCTTGCGAAGTTTTCTTGTGGGGGGAGACCTTGTGCCGTCATTTGCAACAGAATTCATCGATGGCGGGCTATTCCTGCCATTTCTAAACACTGAGTGTGGAAAGAAAGTGTGCATACTCATGCGAGAACGACGGGTGTGCGAAGGTGAGCTACTCTGGACTTGGCCAGTTGACTGACTAGCAGATTTATGGTGGATTATTTGGCGCTCAGCATCTTCTGAAGTGGAAAACGCAGGAGGAGATAATTGTCGATGACTAAGACAGACCAGAAATCAAATATTGTTGTCCTTCCAAATAAATTCTACTTACCCAACACGATACATTTGTGTTCCATGCTGATTAACAAAGGCGGTTATCGCAAACGGTGAAATAGAAAATGCAGAACGTGATGCATTGCCGACGCCTAGATGCTCGTCGTATCGTTTCTTCAGTTCGCGAGCAGCAGCTCCAGAAGAAGTTTCAATGAAACTGCCGTCATCTGAGACAGGTACAGTTAGCTTACATCGTAAATATTCAATTGAAAGAAGGCGAATAAGTCACTGAAGTATGTGCTTTGCCTGCTGTGAAGCTCATTCTGAAACAGGAAAAAAAACATGCGCGGCAAGTGAAATTAGAGAATACAGCAAGCAAACTGGGGTGAAAGTTGTCAGTCTGATGACTTCGTCACTTTTACGACCCATTCGAATGGATAGACGACGCTATCTTATCTTCAGAGCTCAGCATACGATTAGGCTAGATTTTAATGAAAGTGTGGCAACTGCAAGGAAAACAGCGCCACCCATGAACCACAAATGAAGACAGAGGATTGTCAAATACTCGACCTTCCGAGTATGCCCATGTCATTATCGAAATGTCGGTGACAGAATCATGTAATCAACCCGTGTGGAACGAAAAAGAAGCTCAGAGTTCGGGATCACAGCAAGAAAGCCTCATGATAGATCGATAAGAGCCACAACTGAAGAGTCCCAGGGTGAAAACACAAGAAAGAGAATACTGAACTCACGAGCAATGGATATGTCCGCATTTGCGATCTCTTCTGGTAACGGATCCAACATTACACTATGACTCTCATCATCACTCAGCGTAAAAGACGACTGGCTCTTGTTACTCCCCGGATTCGGAATTGGCAATAAAAGGGGGCCTCCAGAACTGGTATTTGATCCAGATGACAGCGTCGAGGACGAGAGGGTCGACGATTCCGATAGCTGGCGCTCTCCAAGTGGCCGAGGTGCTTGTGAAATCGATTCTTTAGATGGTGAGAAGTCCATGTGAGATGCGATGGGTGTGGAAAGCTGAGTGTCATCTTGGGCGTCGGCGCCGATACCAGCAGCGGTAGACATGGTCGTAAAAATAAGAAAGAAGAGAACAAGAGGACGAGAATGCGGAGAGATATGAACAATAAGAAAGTCACGAATCCATGGCGAAGACTTGTTCGTTGACGAATGCTTGTATGGCTTGGATACGGTAAATAATACGGTAAATAGCCAAGTCGAAATCCCAGGTTTGATTTCCACCACGCGACTGCAACGTGGGCTGGGGCTTGTTAGTGAGCACCACTTGTCCCTACGGTCACGCGATTGATCGTATACTTCATCAGAGCTATCAAAGGCGCTTCAGAAAGGATACGAACACAAAAGACGGACCATAAGCGTCGGAAGGAACGGGCTGCAGCGAAACGACCCGGCGCGGCATATCTCTATCCCGAGACGCTCAGGAATAAGGACCGGCCTTGAGGCTGGCAACCCCGGTCGAACAAGGTGTGTACAAAAGGAATTGTTCATCATGACTGTACAAATCATCAGGCTCGTACAGTTCTTTCATTATGCTAACACGATCTTGCTCAGAAGCTAATATCTTCCACAAATAATTGAATCACGCAATCCTCGACGCGTTCTCCATAAACCCTTCAACGTTTGTTTTACAACGTCAAGATTTCCCCGGCGCACCTATTGAGATGCCCCAAATACAAATGCTCCAAATACAAAAACACAAAGTCTCAGAACCCTCGTCGAAGCACGTCTTTCTATCCAAGGCAAATGATTGCATCAAGGAAGCACAATTATACCGGAGCTGCGGAAACATTCTGCTCAGTAGAGACCTAGGGTTCAGCACTCAGTCTTTAGTCGGCCAGTTCCAGAAGGCTGGAAACACCGCAAAATGATGAGATATATTTCAGTCGGTTCCCAAAATTTTCCCGCTTGTTATTATCACAGTTTTAACTTTCTTTGTCTCCCTGACATGCAACAAACGACTCAACTCACAATCGACCTGAACCATCGTTTACAATCCTATTTTATTATTTTACCTGCAAGAACAGAGTGAGAATTCTCTGTGGCGATCTTTGTCTCCTTTCAACTTGGACTTCGTCCAGGCTAGAAGGGGGGTTTTGCTGCACTCACTGAATATTGACGACCGTGGACCGACCCGCTGTGTACGTTCGCTCATGTTCTCTCCAAGTTGATTCCTCCTGGATAAGTCAGCAGAAAAATTTCAAGGGTTAACTGGTCTCCAGAGTGGTTGGTTATTACAAGTGCTGCCTTGTCCTAAGGATACTACAATAAGCACGACTCTGCACAACATAGAATATGACTTCAAGGTCGCATATATTTGAGACGGTGCTTTCGACCACATTAGTCGGAGGTGGACGGGGAACAACAACTTGAAGCATACATATACTCACTGTAGTATTTACTTCACGTTTGTGTTATAATTGCTGTACGTCGGACACCAACCTTTGATTCATATCGCTAACGACTGTCTGTTCAGTGTTTGTTCTCTACTAGTATGAGAGGAGGTAATCCCAGAGCCTGTACCATATTGGGTCAAAGCGCTAATAGAATTGCGGCACAAGGATGGTGCATGATACAAACAAACAGAGGAAAACAGCTGAAGCGCTGAAGTATAGTGAATAGATCATTGCTGTTAACTCTGTCTCTGCCAGATACGACAACCATGTCTCAACTGGCTGAACTATTCGATTCCCTCCCCCCAGGAATTGCATATCTTTTCTTCCGTCTATCCCGAGATTCTATTTTTCCCTTCTCCGTATATCTCGCGTCGATTCTCGCTCAACATGTATTTGGAATCAATTTGCCAACGTGGCTCGTGATCGGCACCGCAATTTCTATCATACCTCTCGTCCTGATAGTATCCGTGAGTTGGGAGACGTTCAATGATAAACGGAAAGCCCGTGCTCTGGGTGCCGTAATGGCTCCGCAGGTTCCTTCCAAACGGTTCGCTGGCTCTGACGTTCTAGAGGCCATGGATCGGGAGGAGCAGAGCGGTTATTTAGGTAAGTCTTTGTAATCGTCAACAATTTATATATGCCTGCTCAGACTGCGATACCCTACCCAGGCGCTTCAACAGCAAAATGGATAGAGGATGTTGGTCATACCTACTGTGTCCGTGTTTTCTTCATATCGCGGGTGAGCAAATATCTGTGTCAAAGTACTATGCCGCACACCACCTTACTTAAATAACTCCAGATTATTACGGATGAACCTGAGTACACTAAGGTATGTATTCTCTGGGAAATTGTTTACCTTTGCCTGACAATTTCACTAATTCAGATGATCCTTGCCACCAATTTTGACGACTGGGAAAAAGGTCCGAGCTTTCGCTCTTACATGAATTCTTTGTTAGGGACCGGTGTTTTTAATTCCGATGGCGAGTTCCGTTTATAAAAATCGAAGAATTATTGCATCTAATGATCAAATTTCAGGGGATATGTGGAGGTTGGTCATGGATCAATGATCATCTTGATTCTCTATTGACAGCCAACACCCTAGGTTCCATCGTTCTATGACTCGTCCGTTTTTCACTCGAGACAGGATATCTCATTTTGATATATTTGATCGCCATGCCGAAGATGTTATAAATCAGATAAGGAATCGCCTAAATGACGGTATAGCGGTGGACATACAAGTCTATATTCAAATCTCAAATTTTGAAATGGATGCTTAATGATCTGACTAGGATGCGTTTTCTCGTTTTACGCTCGACAGTGCCAGCGAATTTTTGTTTGGGACAAATGTTCGTTCTCTGTCCGCAGGCCTCCCTTTCCCCGCGACTGCTTCATCTTCGATTGATTCCAAAAACCACCCCGCCAACGTGTTTGCAGAGTCTTTCTTGAATGCTCAGGATCATGCAATCAACCGAACAGTCTTTGGTGACATATGGCCTTTGTTTGAATTTTGGGAGGACAAAGTGAAAAAAGAGATGAAGAAAGTGTACAGTTTCATCGACCCGATAGTCAAGGAAGTGCTTGAGAAGAAGAAATTGAATGCGGAGAAGCATGAAGTAGACGAAGACAGTGATATGACTATGTTGGAGCATCTGGTTCAGTTAACCGATGGCTAGAGATTCCATTGTCTGTCCCTCGTATGCACTGACAATTTTCCAGATCCTGTGGTGTTAAGAGATGAAACACTGAATATCTTGGTCGCTGGTCGAGACACGGTACGTCCTCTCTGCAGATTTGCTTGTTCCAGGGCAGTGTCATTGAGATGATACTTGAATCAGACTACGAGCTTGATGACGTTTGCCGTCTACGTCCTTGGAGAGCACCCTCGTGTTCTTGAGCGTCTTCGTCAAGAAATATTAGAGACTGTGGGCCCTTCGGCAAGGCCATCACCCGAAGACTTGAAAAACATGAAATACCTCAGGGCTGTTTTAAATGGTGAGCCGTGCATCATACTTGTATAAATCCATCTGATTGGCTCTCAGAAACACTTAGACTATTTCCGCCTGTACCATTCAATACTAGGTAAGCAAACCCCGAAATCATTTCATTTTGCTTCAATATATTTTCACAGAACTCCGAACAAACCTGTGCTTTTACCTTCTCTGAATGGCGGAAAGCCGATCTATATTCCTAAGAATACCAGGTGCGAGCGGCTAAATTCTGTTACCGTTATGTATAGAGTCGACGTTGTTTTATCAGATGTCACTATGCCGTGTTTCACATGCATCGTAGGCAAGATCTATGGGGGCCAGACGGTACGTCGGTCTATTAGTGTTTCTTACTCTTTTGCTTTCATGCTCAACGATATTCAGCCCTCGAGTTTGATCCTGATCGATTTCTGGATGATAGAGTGCAGAAGTATTTGGTAGCCAATCCGTTCATATTTCTGCCTTTCAACGCGGGACCGCGGATTTGTGTAGGACAACAGGTGTGGCTCTGACAGAACGTCGCTCCTAATATTAGTGCTGAAATTGACCTCAACAGTTTTCGTATAACGAAGCTTCCTTCATGTTGATCCGTCTCTTGCAAGCATTTAAGAGCATCCGTGTTGATTCGGATGCTCATCCACCCTCCAGACCCCCTGTTGAATGGGCCACTGGGAAGGAGAGGGAGCCGATCGAGAAGGTGTGGATGAAATCGCACCTTACCTCATACGTTCATGTGAGTGTTCTATATCTTCCGATAAATGAAAATTTATTCAACAACCGTAGAAAGGACTATGGGTGAAGATGATTGAAGCTTGAACGTTTTATTTATATCATGGGCGCTGAATGCAGTGGTTCCTTATAACTGTGTTGATGGTTGTGCTAAATTTGATTTTACTTCGACGAGTGCATGTTCGGATTATTCTTGATTGCGAAGGATTATAATTTGCGAATAGAAAAACCGATACAAACCTGGGAAATATTCCTCAGGGACTATGACTATCTCCGAAGTCGTGCCCATGAGCCCCCGCCACACTAAAGAAATGCAAAGGGGAAAAATTAGAAGTCATGCCTGTTAAAAATCCTGACAGGCGCCTCTCCCTCCCTGCCAGTGATTTCGTATACGTAGAACTCGTGCCTCGCCCTCCGTAGACCAACACCGATTCAAGTGGATTTAACATCCGAGCAGTGATTTATTTCCACGTCGGCTCAAGGACTCGATCCGCAGTTTAGTTGGTAGATTCTTGATTCCAGAAATTGTTAGTTGAAAACTTGGACAGACAAGATTTGAATCGGAGGATAAGGGAGGGACAAACACGACTTGTGATCGAATACTAGTATGCAGTGGGTGACAGTGAGTGTTTAGTAGCACAACGGCGGGGCCATTAATAATGCATCACTGCGAATCTTGTTAGCTCAGAGACTTAGAGGACAGCAGCAAATAATGAAAAGACAAGGCCCGGACTATCAGCAAACATCCAGCCACCTGCCAGGCTGCCAGGCGAGAGCTTCAAGAGATGTCGAAAAAAACAATGAAAGATGCGATTCGAGTTGGATACGTGATTAATGCGAATGAAACAATAATGCGGTGGTAGTCGTCGACCGACTTCAAGGAGTTTCCGGGAGCGGATGCTGTCGAATCTTGTGATTCACTTTAAATCCAAACAGCTGTATTGGAGGGGTTGCGATGTGGTGGATAAGAAGGGAGCTTAGATAATGCTGTAGGCCCTATTCTGTCAAGTACGTAATGTTTGTACCTCGTCATCTGCGCGTAAAATTACTACTCGCCGGACTCGATAAGTTCTCGATGCTTTATTTCAGACCAAAGGGACTCACTGCAGTGAACCAAACATGGATCTGGATATCATTTCGTCTTGTGCTCTCGACGACAACGACGGCGATGTGATCCGAGTGATTTAAGCCTCGCTTGTCCCACTGCTCCTCACTCTATGTATATAGAGTGCGATTTCTTTTATCTTGATACACGTGCTATAACGTGAGTCTCCACGTTCATCATTCACGTACAATTCCTCAGCCCAACCAAGTTCGGAGATCAATGTTAAAGTGCCGACTCCAAGCATTCTTATTGTGTCCTCTCAAGACTACATAATAAGACGCAATCCCGCAACCTCTCGTTTTCTTCATTGTTTTCATCCTTGCCATGGCTCTGGAAATGCCGCTTCTAGCGCAGCAAATGGGTACAATCCCTGTTGGAGTCGCTGTTGTCCTCATTGCCCTCGGGTTTGTCCTCGTGTTGCAGAGGCGCTCCAGCTCGCTTCCTTATCCACCTGGTCCTCGCCCGGACCCACTAATCGGGAATATTCGTCAACTGTTGGCCGGAACACTGGAAGAGGTATTCGCAAAGTGGGGTAAACAATATGGTGCGTCCCATTTCTTCAAGTTGTGATTCCGGTATTCAGACAGCAGTCTCCAGGCGACATCAACTATGCGCACGTACTTGGTCGCCCGCTCATAGTTTTAAACTCTTTCGAAGCTGCCAGGGATCTCCTGGATAAGCGCGGTGTCATTTACTCTGGCAGACCCCGTTTTGTTCTAGTTACTGAAATGTAAGTCATGCCTTTCGAAAATGATGGGAAAAATTGAATTAATCTGGACGCAGTATGGGTTGGGGTGATAGTATAGTGCATCTGGATTATGGCCCGCTATTCCGTAAACACAGACGTGTAGCACAAGAGTTGTTTTCCCCGCGGGCGCTGATCAAATTTGCATCGCTTCAGAAAAAAGAAGCATATACAACCTTATCTCATCTTGGGAGCTCTCCGGAACATGTCTTTGATCATCTCAAAAGGTAAGAAAGTGTTCAAACATTATGTGTTGATGCTAACGTGGAATAGATTTGGTGAATCTTGCCCATTCGAGTTTCCGAAACCTACTGAAGACTATTAGGCTCTGGAACAATTCTTAACATTACGTATGGTATTGTTGTTCATGCCCATGATGATGAAATCGTCCGCATGGTTAATAAGGCGACAAACGAGTCGGCGTCGGTGTCCCCAGGTGCTATGCTCGTGGATTTCTTCCCGATACGTACGTTCCATTGATGACTCAAGATTCAGAATTATACTAACAATCTTGTCGCAAAAGTAAAACATTGGCCCACATGGATGCCTTTTTCTGGATTTAAACGGCATGCGGTGTACACCAGAGGGCTTGTTCAGAGCCTTTTCGATACCCCTTATCAGTATATTAAGACGCAGATAGTGAGGGTCCCGAATATCAGAGTCGCAACTGCTGCTGACTACTGAAGTAGGCCAACGGAACTGCTTCACCCTGCATAGCCGCAGATCTTTTGGAAATTTTGAATTCTCAGACCGGTTCTGAAAGCCCAAGCGAACGCCTCTCAGACTCGGAAGTGAAATGCATCGTTGGTTTCTTATACGCTGGTGAGCTCCCTTTGTTTTTGGGACCGTTTCGAGTGCTCAGTCTATTCTCGCAGCGGCAAGCGACACGGTTAGCATCATTTACCTCCGAAATAGGGTGAATATACTCAAACTCCGATTTAAGACCAATGCCACTCTATCGTCTTTCTTATTATCTATGGTCTTGAACCCAGGAGTCTTCAAGAAAGCTCAAGCAGAAATAGATCAAATTATAGGAAATGATCGATTGTTGGATTTCAACGACAGAGAGTCGCTTCCGTACCTGAATTGCGTTGTAAAGGAGGTGATAAGGTGCGTTCCGCCTACTTTGTCTTCTGTGCTATGAACCGACTCAATCAGACACGTAGACACGCTTGTCCTGTTCCATTAGGTATTTCTCTGTCTTTGGGCAGCATAGTCTTGCTGAAAGGTTGCACTACAGCTATTCCTCATCGAGTAACGGAGGACGATCAGTATAGAGGTTTTTTTATACCCAAGAACTCGACGATCCTGCCAAATGTATGGTACGTTACTCTGCTACCTGTCAAGACTCTTTCATTTCGGGCTGATTGCTTCGTCTCATTAGGGCAATGATGCGGAACGAATCAGTGTTTCCGGAACCGGAAAAATTTCTACCCGAGCGATATTTAGGTCGAATGAATGAAGAAGCGGCAATGCAAGTTGATGCCGTTTTTGGATTTGGTCGTAGGTGAATCATATCTATACTCACTTCTATTTCTTCCTGAGCACTGTAGTCTAACGTTCTTCACAGAGTGTGCCCAGGCAAATGGTTCGCAGAATCAAATATATGGCTATTGGCAGGCAACATTATTGCGACGTTCGACATAGAGAAAGCCTTGGATGATTCAGGGAACCCAATCACTCCTCCTGGCGACTATACCTCAGGGACCATCAGGTAACGACTGGTTTTTCATTATGTACTCTTGATTAATCATTATCGAAAGACGTACGAAAGAGTTTTCGTGCAGGATCAGGTACAGATCCAGCAAGGCCAAAAAAATAGTGGCACAAGCGACTATGCCGTAGAACTAAATCAATGCTCTCTTCAGGTCAGAAGTTCGTCCGCTTCTTGTGCGTTTCTCTGCTGTCCATATTGGATATATCTTATAATATCCACATTGCCGTGGTCTTCCAAGAGCGATAGCTTGTTGTACATATATATTCTTTCGAACTACCGTGTAGATTACATGATATAATGGCACTGTAAAAGGCTGGTCATTATACCTACAAAAAGTACATGTCCGGGGTGTTGGGGAGTTGCAAAAACGTTGGAGCGGCGTGAGGAAAACATCACAACCATCGGAAAATCATTTAGGAAGATCGCCTTCCTAACGGGCTTGTTTGGAGCTTCGTACTTCAAGAAAGAAGTTGCTGAGTTTTGCTGGCTACGTGTTTGTCTTTGAAGCGTATATTATACGCAGAAATTTGTGGAAAGGTTCAAGAATTGAAAAATAACAGACTCTAGCGCATAGAATGGGAATTAGGCGGTATGAAATGCTTGATAGCATACTGTATGCTCACGTTATCGAACATGTGGGTGAATATATGCAGTTTGAGGTCTTGATGTGCCATTCTGATGCTTCTGATGAAACGGGAGATACCAACCCTGGTGGCGGAGTTGGACCTTACTATGGTGGCAACTATCGGGAGGGGGACGTCACGTCGCTGGCTTCATTTCATGAGAATTAACCGAGTATTGGAAGAAGGTACTTAATGGCATGAAAGTCCCATATACGAGTCGGCCTATGTTGATGTGACAGGCGGAGTAAGGTGTTGACAGTTAACTGCAATATTCGAGGCCCAGCTGATCCGGATGATCCGGGGCGAGGCACCTTCTAATTTAGGATAGCTGCAGTTTACTACATTTGGAAATACGTCACAACATCCCGATCAGATGAACGTCTTTTGAAAGCGGCCTCGAATATTGCAGTTAGCTGTCAATTGCTAGCTTCACTTTCAATGTCAATCACTAGCTTCATTTTCAATACCTCGTGACACCATGATAGACTTCCTGCGGTTGGGTTCACGTGCCGGAGTCTGCAAGCCAGCCAGCTGTCCATCAACAAGCATCTGCCAGTGGGGCGCCCTCCGAGTCCGCGCCTTGTAAGAGGGTTTTGAATAACCTGGTCGGGATTGCCACGTTGCTCCTTACCACTTGGTTTCAAAAACTGAACTTGTTCAATTCATCTTCTCTACACTTGTCGCACCCAATCCGATTTTGGGTACTCAATACTACGACCTTCCCGACTCACATGGATGCGAGTGTTCGCGTGCCGTTGAAAATGGAATCAAACCATCCTAGAGCTCGCCTGCTGATTGTGGGGCTCGTTTTCCACTTGGTGTATATTGGAACAGTATTTGACTCTTACTTTACATCTCCTGTCGTCCATGGAATGCAAACTTTTAGCCCGGGCTTTTCTGAAGCCAAGCGTCTGGTTTTGATCGTCGGTACGGGAACACAACCCTTATACCACATATTTGCACTAACTTTGAGACAGCTGATGGACTACGCGCAGATTCTGTGTTCTCTTTCAATGCGTTTCCTTCGCTATCAGACTCTTCCGAACCAGTTGCACCCTATTTGCGGTCCATTATCGAATCAAGAGGTGCTTTCGGTGTCTCGCACACCCACTTGCCAACAAAAACTCGTCCAGGCCACGTTGCTATGATAGGTAAGTGTTCATATGCCTCTACCTACAGTGTTGTGATATAGCTGGTCCAGGCGGGATGTACGAAGATATTTCCGCCGTCAGAAAGGTATATTACTCTATTAGAAGACGAGTAATCATTAAAATTGCGTTCAGGGATGGAAGACAAATCCCGTGGATTTTGATTCTGTACTTAACCGCTCAAGCCATACGTTCTCTTTCGGCTCTCCTGACGTATTGCCAATATTTGCTCATGGTGCAACCCCGGGTAAGATCAAGACTTGGTCTTACAATGAAGAAGACGAGGACTTCACCAAAGGTCAGGACTACTCCAAATTAACGTTGTAGCAATCGTCCGACATTTTGTTTTAGACGCAACATCATTGGATATCTGGGTTCTTGATCGTCTTCGAGATCTGTTTCAAAACGCCACTATTGACACAACTCTGCACGCTCAGTTGCATGGAGATAAAGTCGTGTTTTTTCTTCACTTGTTAGGGTTAGATGTGACCGGACACTCATATAGACCTCATTCAAAAGTAAGTCCATTTTGTTTCCAACATGTGCAGACACGTAATTATATTTCAGGAATATATGAACAACATAAAGGTAGTTGATGATATCGTTCAACAGACTGAACAGCTTGTATCCGAATTCTATCAAGATTCTGAAACAAGTTACGTTTTCACTGCCGATCATGGAATGTCACAAATCGGAAACCACGGCGATGGAGGTACATGAGAATAAAACACCAGGGTTATGCGATTAATTTGTCATTTCGCTAGATCCTGTCAATACTCGTACGCCGCTTATTCTATGGGGGAAAGGCATAAGAGGGCCTGTACCGGACACTTCTCCTTCTTCTCATGACGAATATTCTCGGCCTTGGGGGTTTGAGCACCTGTACCGTCGTGATGTTGAACAAGCAGATGTCGCGGCACTTATGGCATCTTTAATCGGAGTTGACTGGCCAGTCAACTCTGTGGGAATTTTGCCTGATATTGATACTTCTCGTCCCGGATACCTGAACCCTGTTTCTGGTGATGAAGCGAAGGCGAAACTTGGTCTTGTGAATGCTCAAGTAAGTGAATAAGTACATTTCCAAGGCTTCTGGCTTATTCGCAATGTTAGGCTGTCCTTGAACATTATCGACACAAACATTGTATGTTTTAGTATCGAGCATTGCTGACGTGAGACTAATCCATAACAGCTCTGAAACAACGACATAGAATGTTTTACAAACCATTTGAACGGTTTGTGGGAGATGATATTCCTGGCATGAACGACGTATTGCATATAGAATTCTTGATTATTGCTCGCAAGTGGACGGAAGCGTGTCAAGAATCGTCCAGGCTAATTGCGTCCTCCTTGGGGGGCTTACACTATCTCCAAACGTGAGATCATCTCGGCCGTTTCCCAGTCGCTTACCCAAAACCATTGGACAGTTACGATCGCGGATTCATTCGAGCTATGGTCATAATAGCATACTTTGGTTGGGTCGCTTACGGTGCAGAGGCTGTTCTTCTTCCATACCAGCCTTCGTCAAGTGCCCCTGCCATAACGATAGGATCATTTGTAGTGCTGGTTGTGTCTTGGTTTCTGTTCGCTATCCAGAGGTTTCCTCTTTCCTTTTACCTGTATATCATCTTCCCCTGTTATTTTTGGCAACAAGTCCTGGTCAAGTCTGCCACACCCTTTTTTACCTGGATTCGATCAGTTGGGGCCAGTTTCCAAGCTGCAATCAAAATTGTGGGCCGTATGATTATGGTCATCATGACGCTGCAATGTATGGTGGTGAGCTTCTTTCTGATGGTGTTCGAGTTGCCCGTCGCTCAATGCATGCTCCCAGGTGGCATATACTCATAGAAACATATGGAGCCTCGGCTTCGTCTTAATTGGACTCGTTTGGCCAATGTTACAGTGGCCAACGAAAATTCGCGAACAGCACCGCATGCTCCTCTTGTCTTGGATAGCGTTATGTCTTATCACATCCCTGTTTCCCATGCTTGACGTCAATAAGACAGAAAGTTTGTATGCTATGTGGGTGTATTCGTAACAAGCAGTTACAGTAAGCTCATTACTACTATTTTGGCAGTATATCTGGAGGGTTCGCTATGTTGGCCGCCGGAGCTATATTTGCGTTCTTCATTTCATCTCGGGCCAAGGAATATCGTACTTCGCTCCGAATTTGTTTTATCATTCAAGTGAGCCGGTTTTAGCTATCACCTTGATCGTCGCTCATTGCCCCCAGTTAGCTTTCCTAGCTTTGTCAATCCTAATAACAGTGAGTTCGGTGAAGAATCTTCAAGCCAGGAACGGCTTGCCACTCATTAATCAAGTTTCAGGATGGGTAACCTTAGGTATGCGATACTTTGGCTCCTCTTGATATCTCGCTGACAATTCTCTTCCCATACGAGTGTCTGCTTCCTTGCTACCGTTCCTGTATCCCGTCAAGCACTCCAGCCCTTCCTCAAAGACTCTCATGTTCTTCTTAGCATTTGCCGTGTGCTTCGTCATATTGTCCATCAGTGTGGAGGGGCTGTTTTATCTTGCATATTCCGCTGTGATAGTGTTGTGGATTGAGGTTGAAGCGGTGTTAAGAAATACTACAGTATTATCGTCTGCGAAAATGGATAAGGAGAGATATCAACCTCGTGCGGATGACTTGAGAATAGCACTTTTTTTCTTGTTTTTTGTTCAGGTTGCTTTCTTCGGAACTGGAAAGTAAGCCTGTTCGAAGCTCATTTTCGTCACATTGTGTTAACTTGTTTTTCTTTACAGCGTTGCGTCAATATCGTAAGTTTTGTTTCCATCATGCCATTATTGAAGTATAGGCTTATACTCGACAGATCGTTCTATTTGGACCCGGTGTATCGTTTAATACCCATATTCAGTCCATTTTCAATGGCCGCGTTACTAGTGCGTACAATTTGCTCCGTCGAGGTCGAATCTTAGTAGCTTGACTCGTCGATGTTGGATAGGTATTCAAGGTCGTCGCGCCGTTTGTTATGCTCGCGATATGTTTCGCAAGCCTGAACGCTCGTCTGCAGCTACCGCCATTCTCCCTGTTTCTTATAGCCCTCACTTTGACGGATGGTCAGTGTGATCCAAACACTTGTTCATATTATTCGATGTTGACTCGTGTTAGTGATGACTGTGACATTCTTTTTCCAAGTAACAGACACAGGCATGTCATATTCCTCCGTTGTTTGCATCCGAGTTATGGAGGTACTAAATTTGGGTTTCATTTAATAGGTTCGTGGTTGGAAATTGGTCAGTCGATCAATTTCTTTTGTATCACATCGCTTTTGCTGGTATGGTCTGCGGGACTCTGTGCCCTTGGGGAGGTGTTGATGGCGGACACGTTGCATCCTAGAGTTGATGTAAAAGTCAAGTTACAATAGACATGCTAGAGGACACAGGATATATAATTCGGATATGTACATTTTTTTTCTTTTTAAAATGTCAAACTACATCTTGAATTGGTGAGTTCAATTCGCTTCGCTCTGGCTGACTCGGGTGTAAAAATTGATTATACACCTCATAATGCGACATAATGCGACATTTGAGCATTATATACACAGCAATAAAGACCCACAAACCGTCTCAGATGTACTGTTATACAGCGTCCTCTAATTCAGGAAGAACAATTGGGCCGATATGTTCATCTCCGCAAGGAGCAGGATCCACGCGTTTCAGGCCTGTGCCATCTCACACCTTCAACGAAGAAAAGTCAGACTTCGAAAGGTACAACGGCTCGCCATGCATCTCCTTCACCGTCTATGGGAAGATCTGGTGCATCACTCAGATTCTCCGCCCTCGTCTCCACCTACCTAGTGTTGCCGACCTGGGTCCTGGGGTAATACCTTTCGTGCCCCACCTCGTTCTGTTTTGCCCCCGTAGGAACGAGTCATCGTCTTCTACAGCAAAAACGTTCAGGTTCGTGAACGGACTCTTGTCCTCTGTGGAGGCATCTCCACGTCCTGTGAAAGGGAAGGCAGGAGCCAGAGACTTTGATCATTTTGGGAAAGAGGTTCCGGGAGAATGTAGTTGGAGAGAGAAAAATAGCTGAATAGGGAGCACAACTGTGAATCGAACAAGTAGACGACATGCCCCATTCATCCTGGGAACAAAGATTATTCGCAGGCGCGGGGGCGAAAGCAACCAGACTTCAACGGCATGCAACGGTCTGAGAGAGCAGAGACGTATTTTTTAGTTACGAATTTTAGTACTAAATGATGGAAGCTACTAGAATGACCAGAAACGATCAGTATTCGATAATCCCGCAACCGCAAGTAAAAAAAAATTGACCGTATCACCCGAAATTGTTCGCGTGTCAGCACCTGTAAGAAAGAGGTGTTGTTCAACGTAAGTACAGAAACATGTAGCAGAAAACACACTTGGAGACCAACCTTGATTGAATCATCGGCCGTTTGCCGCGTATCGCCGCAGTCAACTACAAACATGCGCTCCCACCAAGATTGCAACTCCTAGCACAACTCTTACGAGCGACTAGCCTACCGAACGATCGACTGCAAAGACCTCATTCCTGCTCATCAAAGCTGCGCCGCTCATAACTTCAAGTTGTACGAGCGAACAATCCAGACTCGGATAACACTATTCTGCCAGTGCAGCTGATATCAGCACGAAAGACTTATCATTTCCTATTGTGAGTCCGGAAAGTCTCGACAGATTTATTATACTAATGATCAACGACCTGGCTGACTGATGTTCAACCATGCTAGGATTCATACTAAGGGAGGCCGCCCACGCAGCACGCTGTGGATCATCAGCGACTTGTCGACTAAAGTATCAGGGTCCTCACCTCTGCGACATAGTATGTTCTTCTATGAATGTACTTGTGTTGATAGGATATTAGACGAATTGAAGTATCATCAGATAGCACCTTGCCTTCCCTTCCCGACCATCCAAGTCCTGATCGTGCTCCGAGGCACAATATTTGAAGTCCGGAACAACCTTCGAGTTTCCCGAGTCACAATTCGGAGACACTTCAATTGAATGGGGAGTCATATAGAAGACTTAGAGATGTCGATAGAATACCACAAGGAAGTGCTTACCCATCAACCTCCTGGCCATCCCGATCGCTCCTCATCCCTGAACAACCTCGTGAATGCAATTTGGACACGCTTCAATCAAATGGGTAGGATGGAAGACCTAGAGATGACAATAGAATATCAGCAGGAAGCACTTACCCTTCGACCTCCCGGCCATGCAGATCGATTTATGACCTTGAACAACCTTGCTGTTGCAATTTGGACCCGCTTCAATCAAATGGGAAGGATGGAAGACCTGGAGATGTCAATCAAATATTATCAGGAAGCACTTACCCTTCAACCCGGCCATCCTGATCACTCTACATCTTTGAACAACCTTGCTCTTGCAATTTGGACACGCTTCAATCAAATGGGCAGGGTGGAAGACCTGGAGATGTCAATTGAATATTACCACAAAGTACTTACCCTTCAACCCCCTGGCCATTCCAATCGCCCTACATCTTTGAACAACCTTGGTCTTGCAATTTGGACACGCTTCAATCAAACAGGTCAGATGGAAGACCTGGAGATGTCAATTGACTATCACCAGGAAGCACTTACCCTTCGACCTCCTAGCCATCCAGATCACTTCTTATCCTTAAACAACCTTGCTTCTGCAATTTGGACACGCTTCAATCAAGTGGGCAAGATGGAAGACCTAGAGATGTCAATCAAATATTACCAGGAAGCACTTACCCTTCGACTTCATGGCCATCCTGATCATTCTACAACCTTGAACAACCTTGCTCTTGCAATTTGGACACGCTTCAATAAAATGGGTAGGATGGAAGACCTAGAGATGACAATAGAACATTATCAAAAAGCACTTACCCTTCAATCTCATGGCCATCCTGATCGTTCTACAACCTTGGATAATCTTGCTCTTGCAATTTGGATGCGTTTCAATCAAGTGGGCAGGATGGAAGATCTGGAGATGTCAATTGAATATTTCCAGGAAGCACTTACCCTCCGACCCCCTGGCCATCCTCATCGCTCATCAGCATTGAACAACCTTGCAAATGCAACCCAGATACGCTTCAAACAAATGGGAAGGATGGAAGACCTAGAGATATCAATAAAATATCACCAGGAAGCACTTACCCTTCAATCTCATGGTCATCCTGATTGTTCTACAACCTTGGATAATCTTGCTCTTGCAATTTGGACACGTTCCAATCAAGCAGGCAGGATGGAAGATCTTGAGATGTCAATTGAATATTTCCAGGAAGCACTTACCCTCCGACCCCCTGGCCATCCTCATCGCTCATCATCATTGAATAACCTTGCAAATGCAACCCAGATACGCTTCAAACAAATGGGAAGGATGGAAGACCTAGAGATGTCAATAAAATATCACCAGGAAGCACTTACCCTTCAACCCCCTGGCCATCCTGATCGTTCTGCAACCTTGAACAACCTTGCAAATGCAACTCAGATACACTTCAAGCAAATGGGAAGAATGGAAGACCTAGAGATGACAATAGAATATTATCAGGAAACACTTACCCTTCAACCTCCTGGCCATCCTGATCGATCCGAATCATTGAACAACCTTGCTCTTGCAATTTGGACACGCTTCAATCAAATTGGCAAGATAGAAGACCTAGAGATTTCAATCAAATATCACCAGGAAGCATTTATCCTTCGACCTCCTGGCCATCCTAATCGCTTTATGACCTTGAACAACCTTGCTATTGCAATTTGGACACGCTTCAATCAAATGGGCAGGATGGAAGACCTAGAGATGTCAATTGACTATCACCAGGAAGCACTTACCCTTCAACTTCATGGCCATCCTGATCATTCTACAACCTTGAACAACCTTGGTCTTGCAATTTTGACACGCTTCAATCAAATGGGTAGGATGGAAGATCTAGAGATGTCAATCAAGTATCATCAGGAAGCACTTACTCTTCAACCTCCCAGCCATCCTGATCACTCTATATCTTTGAACAACCTTGCTTCTGCAATTCGGACACGCTTCAATCAATTGGGCAGGATGGAAGACCTGGAGATGACAATAGATTATTTCCAGAAAGTACTTATCCTTCAGCCTCCTGGCCATCCTAATCATTCTACAACCTTGAATAATCTTGCTGTTGTAATTTTTACACGCTTCAAGCAAATGGGCAGGATGGAAGATCTAGAGATGTCGATTGAATATTACCAGGAAGCACTTACCCTACAACCCCCTGGCCATCCTGATCGCCTTCCATCCTTGAACAACCTTGGTCTTGCAATTTGGACACGCTTCAATCAAACAGGTCAGATGGAAGACCTAGAGATGACAATAGAATATTACCAGGAAGTCCTTACCATTCAACTTCATGGCCATCCTCATCACTCTACATCTTTGAACAACCTTGCAATTGCAATTCTGACACACTTCAATCGAACAGGCAGGATGGAAGACCTAGAGATGACAATAGAATATTTCCAGGAAGCACTTGCCCTTCAACCTCATGGCCATCCTGATCGTTCTATGACCTTGGACAATCTTGCTTCTGCTTTTTGGATACACTTCAATAAAATGGGCAGGATAGAAGACCTAGAGATGTCAATTGACTATCACCAGAAAGCACTTACCCTCCGACCTTCTGGCCACCCTGATCGTTCTGCAACCTTGAACAATCTTGGTCTTGCAATTTGGACACGCTTCAATCAAATGGGTAGGATGGAAGACCTAGAGATGTCAATTAAATATTACCAGGAAGCACTTACCCTTCGACCTCCTGGCCATCCTGATCGCTCTATATCTTTCAACAACCTTGCTTCTGCAACTTGTACACACTTTGATCTAATGGGAAGGATGGAAGATCTGGAGATGACAATGGAATATTACCAGGAAGCACTTACCACCCTTCAACCTCCTGACCATCCTGAGTGTGCCAGGATTTTGGACAACCTTGCATCTGCAATTTGGACATGCTTTGACAAAATGGACAGGGTAGAAGAAATTCAAAGTACAGGTACTGTGAAATATATATTGGACTGCAACCTAAAGCCTAACATGAGCCTCAATTCACCTTTTTCCTATAGCAGTTCAACATCAACTTGATATCATTCATCTCCAATATCCTACTCAAGATGCCAATAATGATCTTTTGTCTGTAGCATTCACACTCATCGAAAAGGCTGCAGGCCACCATACTGCTAGCTTCCAAACTCGATTCAAAGTGGCTCTCCACTGGATCTCCAAGGCACGCAGCTACAAACACAAATCAACTATCCTTGCCTACACTATGGCATTAGATATTCTTGACAAATACCTCATCATAAATCCAACAATTGAATCACAGCAGACATTCCTTGCATCCACCATACCAAAGTCACTCGCTGCAGATGCCGCAGCCGCTGCAATTGAGGCTGGCCAGCTAGACATTGCAGTTCAATTTCTTGAACGAGGAAGAGCGATCCTGTGGTCACAGATGCGTAATTACAGGCATCCACTTGATGAGCTTCGTCAGACCGATTCGGGTTTGGCAGATGAGTTGGAGGCTTTGAGCACTCAGCTTGAATCTGACGCAATGTCTCCTGACTCAGGGCTATCATCCTCCTGGAGAGCGCACCATTGGGATGTTCACGGAGAGTCTGCCATCTTTTTTGATGCTAGACAGCGCAGTTTCCGCATTCTTTCCGAAAAGCGAGACATGGTAATCGAGAAGATTCGACAGGTAGATGGATTCCAGGACTTCTTGAAAACTGTTCCATTTTGCACCCTTCAAAAAGCTGCGTGTGAGGGGCCGGTCATCATTGTCAACGTCAGCACCTACCGCTCTGACGCAATTATCATCTGTGATGCCGGTGATCCTATTCTTGTACCTCTTTCCAACACTTCCATAAATGATTTTACTCGACTTTCTTCAGAGCCGTATGCTGGTCCAAGTCTGAAGGCCTTATGGAGGAAAGTTGTTTCCCCCATTGTAGACCAGCTTGCCTCCCTAGGAGTCACAGAGAAATCACGAATATGGTGGTCTCTGACCTCAGAGCTGTGCGACCTACCACTACATGCGGCTGGTCCCTATTCGGCTGGTCAAAGGAGTCTCCCTGATCTCTACATTTCATCCTATACGTCGACTCTGTCCTCTCTAATCGCATCCAGGCAAGGATTAACGACTAACAGTGTCGATCCGCACCTGCTCGTAATTGGTCAACCACAAACTCTCCCTAATGTCGAGGAGGAGATCCGTCGAGTCCGAGAATTGGGCACTTTTGTCAATGTCTTGAACAGAGATGAAGCCAACAAGCACACCGTGCTCTCCGGTCTCCAACAGCATTCCTGGGTACATTTCGCTTGTCATGGCCATCGAAACGATAAACCATTCCAATCTTATTTCGAGCTTCACGAGGACGAGCGTCTTACCTTGCTTGATCTGATCCAGGCTCAATTACCCAATGCAGAGCTTGCGTTTCTATCTGCTTGTCATGCTGCGGCAGCTGACATGGGGGGGACTCCCAACGAATTCATCCACCTTGCTGGTGCTCTTCAATTCTGCGGCTTTCGGAGTGTGATTGGAACGCTATGGGCGATGGCAGATATAGACGGGCCGGATGTTGCTGCGGACTTTTACCATTATATGTTCCATGAGCTTAAATCGGGGAAGAAAAAGGTTGTAGATGTCAAGGATGCTGCAGCGGCGCTGAATTTCGCCATAAAGATGATGAGGAAGAAAAAAGTTCCACCACGTCGCTGGGTGAATTTTGTTCATATAGGCGCATGAGTTTTTGTCTTCAGGTAAGTCATTTGTGATTCGTCTCACGACCCATCGTACTGATGTCCTGAACAGAAACAAACTTTTCAATACATCATCTCTGGTACAGTTTGTATTTGTTACACACCGTTGTGTCCGACTGGTCTGATATTTACATCAGGTTTAGATATTTCTTGGAAGCGGAGGACTGGGTTGAAAAGGACAATGTATATCGGTAGTCGGCTTGAGTGGCGGAAGAAAGGAACGGAGTATAAGTGATACTTATGATGTGGCACGAGAGCAGCTGCAGAGGTTCGCAGGATCTCAGATCATAGTTTCCATCACAAAGAGTTGTATTAGTGTTGTAATCATCTTTGAATCTATGCAGTGACCCTGGCGTAAGGTAAAGTACATGCGGCGTTGACTTAGATTGTGTTCTGCTCGATAAGCGTCAGTAAGAGGATGCAAATAGGAATATAATCTAATTGCAGTTACCAGAGTCATTTGCTAATGGAGCACCGTTGAGCTTTGTTGGAGTCGCTTCCATTGGTGCCAACAACGAACCTTGAACCTGGGTGGATGAGTCCCCTTCGGGCTAGTTGAGTTGATTGAGAGCGCAATGTCTCGTAGCGTGTGCGACGGTACTTCTGCGATGTGAACAAAAGAGCGATCTACCAGCCGCAAATGAATCACAGTGCACTGCATTGGATGGTACTTTATCCACCAGGGAGCAACTTGGCCAGATTGGGCAGAATCGAGAGATGGGATGAGACCACAGGATTCGGGGTCTGCTAGAATACGGGCCGTAAAGCTTTGGAAAAGCAACTGTTAAATCTCGGAACATGAAGACTCTTGAGCGTCACTCTGTCAACCAAACAACTCGATGATACTACCGCTTGTCTGAAACGAAATTATGATGAGATTAGACATGAACAATAAAGTTGATCGAAACTGGAGATAAATACAATACTTCGGCTTGCTTCAGCGCCAAAGCTTGCTGAACGACAACCGTGACTCTGCGTCAAATTTTGTCACAACCTCCACTTCGCTTTATGGAACTCCGTAAATTCGAAAGTACGAACCATTATCGCCCTACTTCCAGCTTTTTGATGTCCTGCAAAAAAAATAGTCAGAAGGGCAAAGGCGCGGTCATGCGGTTCACCAAAGCAGGTGGCATTACAACGATTTCCGACATCAAATCAGGGCTGAAGATGTCATAGGTGATTGCCGCTATGCCTGCCATTGTTCATGTTCGACATTGATGTTTCCAGATTCACGTCCTCTCGCAGAATCTCCTATCAATAACGTACCTGCACCCAAATTCCTGTGCTCCGCTACAGGCTTACAACATCTACTGAGTCGATGTCTGTAAAGCTGAATCTGGAACCAATCTACCCTTTCCTCAAGTCATTCCTGGTTCATATCCTATAATCGCTGGAGAGGAAGAAACACGATTCTCAAACCACGAAGTTCTACGTGATTCGGGTCGAACTTCCTCCAACTGATCTGCTGGCTGCGGAGGCTATTAAACCTCCAGCTTCCTCTACGACTGAAGATGCCACCGTCAAGCGACATACTTGCCAAGAATTCGCATCTTTCCTCCCTCGACACCTCGAAACACTGCTGGAAATGAAGAGCCACCTCCCGGTTCGCTCAGGCACAGCTGAACCCATCATGATTCTTCCTGGACTTAAACCGAGTCGGCAGTGATTCTCATCAGCTCTTATTCACTACCTCGCAAAGAACCGGCAGCCAGCGGAGACCGCAATTCTCGACCTCAGCATTCTTACTTAACGAGCGATGCGACATCAATATCCTCTGTCCGGATCAATGTCTACACCAATGAAAGTATCTACAATTACATCTGTACCCGTCACACCTCAACCCCAAAAGGAATGGGTGTGAACCTCTTCTTTGACTACATCTTCATCTATCCTTACACTACGGACACCTTTACTCGATCGCCCGAAAATGCCCTTGGACCAGGTCGTCGCAGTTGCTCGTACTGAGGATAATGGGAAAGTCCCAAGTGGTAACAGTGACTTCTACGACCGGAGTCTCCTAATACCTGCTAAATATGGTGGGTCTTTATGTTTTGCGTTCGCTTTTGCATTTTTTCATGTGGTTTTCGAATTCGTCGTCAGAGCAAGTTGAACAAGCGCAGATGTCCGCTTTTACAACAACTGATAACGAAGCTGAGGCAGCTCAGAGCAGACTTCCGAGGGATTTAGAGACACCAACGTAGGTGGTGTTACTAGCACATCTTCCTTGTGGGACTACGTATGAAATAACAGCACAAGCCTTCGTAGCACACCCCCTGCTATCGGATCCCGTACGACGATTGATCTAGGAGATGAAACCGCGCATATCACCAACGCAGCTGCGTCGGCCTAGTACGCGTCATCGCTTCCTCCTGCACAATCATCCACTCATGTCATTGACAGGGTCCAACGAGTTCCGGTCCAACACCTTCGTTATGTCCTGCAGAAATGGGCAAGGATTTGAACTACGCTTGGTGCTCTTCCTAGATGTTGTACTCAGGGTCTGACACTACAAAACCATCTACAAATGAGGCATCAAGATCAATCCAAGTGGAATCTTTGTGACTATATTCTGATAATGCAGAAAGCTCTTCCCTACGAAGTTCTAGCACCAACGTCAAATGACTCTATCATCGGAACAACAAGCCGTATTACCTAAGGGCTTCGACTTAACAAGTCCAATACAGTCTACCCTTGCGGACAATAGATGGAGTTAGGCGTCCCCCTTCCTATCACGTTTTGTCAAGAGCATTACTCAAACTGTGGAACAGAAGGAATATGGTGGAAGTTATGATGAGGATGAAGAACCAACGTTGCCTCAGCATCTGCTTCCTAAAAAAACACAAGAAAAAGATCTTCAACATTTTCTATCTAAACCCTCACCTACGTAACCTGCCAAAAAATCCTAGCAAAACCAGGAACCTAAAAGGAAGGAACCGCTTCTTCCACCTCCAACGAACTTGAAAAGTCAGACTTCGAAAGGTACAACGGCTCGCCATGCATTTCCTTTACCATCTACGGGAAGCTCTGGTGCATCACTCCCATTCTCCGTCCTCGTCTCCACCTAACCTGGTGTTGCCAACTTGGGGTGACACCTTCCGTGCCCCACCTCGTTCTGTTTTGCCCCCGTAGGAACCATCGTCTTATACTACGGCAATTCAGATTCGCGAGCGGACCCCTGCCCTCTGGGGAGGCAGCCCCACGTCATCTTCGAAAGGGAAGACGAGAGCCAGAGACTTGGTACATTTTGGTAAATAGGTTCCGCGAGAATGTAGTTGGAGAGAAAAATAGCTGAATGGGGAGTGCAAGGTAGCGGTATCGAAGTTGCGGGTTGGTCTCCAAGTGTGTTTTCTGCTACATGCTCCTGTACTTACGTTGAACACATCTCTTTCTTCCAGGTGCTGACACGGGAACAATTTCGGGTGGTACAGTCAATTTCCTTTTACTTGTGGGATTAGGAGCTATCCTGACCGTTTCTGGTCATTCTAGCTTCCATCATTTACTCAGTACTAAATTCGTAACTAAAAAATGTCTCTGCTCTCTCGTATCGCTGCATGCCGTCGAAGTCGGGTTGCTTTCGCCCCCGCTCCTGCGGATAACCTTATTCCCAGGATAAATAGGCATATTGGTAAGTCGTCTACTTGTTCAATCCAGATTCTCCGTAACTATTTGTCAGACTTAAAAAACCTTCAAGTCTTCCTGGAGACGTTACCCTTCTCAGCTATGCCCAGAGTCCGGACACCGAGATTAACCTACGTTGTGGAGAGGTATGAGTTCTTCGCTGGCATGCTGTTCATCATTGAAAAGTAATAATATCTGCCAGATTCTTAACACTTGTAGGCACTTCTACGAGACTAGCAATGTTCTAGCATGTCCCGACTGTCAACGCCTTCAATAGCTTATCTTCCAGAGATCCGTGACTGACCCTGAAACTGGTTACCTAGGAACGTAGCCCCATTCCTAGAAGGTCAAGATTCAACAGCATCTGGGAACAGGGTCGATGATAACGGTATCTAGGCTGTGTGTAACCTCGATGAGTGTCTTGCATACGATAATATCCGGATTAGTTCCTACAAACTTTTGTGGCACTCCTACTGGAGAACTGGGCGGGGTGCTTATAAATACAGAAGTGTTCCAAAGGTATTGAGTCCCCCTGACATTTGGCGACAAGCACCCTCTTATCATCTTCTCCGTATAGAACGCAATATCACATTAGTACCTTCGCTTTCTCCCTGTCATGCTTCAGGATTTACTGTCTCTTTTGCCGCAAATGGGGACAGCTCTAGTTATAGTGAGCCTAGTCCTTTTCGTTCTCATCTCGCGATGGCGCTCCAGCTCGCTCTCTTGTCCACCTGACCCTCGCCCTGACCCGATAATCGGGAACGTTCGACAAATAATGGTCGAAAGACTGGAAGAAGAATTTACAAAGTGGAGTAAACGATCCGGTGCTTCCTATTTCCTTGAGTTGGAATTCAAGTATTCACATCTTCTTCCTCAGGCGATGTCAATTACGCACGGATATTCTGCCGACCGCTCATAATCCTGAACTCTTTTGAAGCTGCAAAGGACTTGCTTGAAAAGCGTATTTACTCTAGTAGACCTCGTTTTGTGCCACTGACTGAGATGTAAGTTGTTTGTCTCGGGAATCATACAAATATTCAATTACTTGAGACGTAGCATGGGTTGGGGCGATGCTCTAGCATTCCAAGATTATGGCGCTCTATTCCGTAAACACAGACCAATGGTTTTCTGCACGCGAACTAGTCTAGTTTGCATCACTTCAGAGGGAGGAAGTATATACTACCCTCTTTCACCTTGGAGGCTCTCCAGAACATTTTCGGAGCATATGAAAAGGTAAGTATGTGATTAATCATTAATTTCGATGTTAACATGGCATAGATTTGGTAGATTCTATTCGTTCAAGCTTCTGAAAATTGCTGAGGATTATCTGCTTATGGAATGATTTTAAATATTACGTATGGAATCACTGCCCATGCCCATGACGATTAATTTGTTGCGATTGCGATAAAACGCCAACCGAAACAGCGTCGGTAACCGCAGGTTCCATGCTCGTAGATTTCTCCCCGTACGTACGTACGTTTCTCGATGGCTTTTGTTTTAGAACTGTGCTTAACACCCCATCGCTCCAGTTAGACATTGGCTAACGTGGATGCCTCTTTCTGGATTCAAACAGCATGCGTTGTTTACAAGAGGGCTCGTTCAGGAGATGTTTGATACACCTCATCACCATGTAAAGACGCAGATGGTGAGGATCTTGATTCGAGTCCGTAAGCCATAATTTCTGCTGACGAGTGGTAGGCCAACGGCACGGCGTCCCCCTGCATAGCTGCGGATCTCTTGGAAATCTTACACACCCAGACTGGATCCGAAAACCCGAGTGAGATCCTTAACGATTCGGACGTGAGATATATCGCTGGTATGTTACATGCTGGTAAGCCTTCCTTGTTTTATGCAAGGGATCGACCACTTACCTTGCACTTTTAGGGGCAAGCAACACGGTCAGCGACACTTTTGTGTTCGAGATAGAAAAGCAGATATACTGAAACTTTCGATTGCAGACAAATTCCATTCTATCCACGTTTATCCTGTCTATGGTCTTGCACCCAGACGTGTTCAAGAAATCCCAAGCAGAAATAGATCAAATCATAGGGAGTGATCGGTTGTTGGATTTCGACGACAGAGAGTCGCTCACATACTTGAATTGTGTTGTAAAGGAGGCTTTAAAGTACGTTCTGTCCACTCAAGTTTGTTTCATGATTAGATTCAAATCTTACTCGTAGATTTGCCTGTCCTTCTGTACTAGGCACGCAACTCCTGATACCTTATTAACCTGTATGAAAAGATGTATCACAGGAGTCCCTCATCGGGTAACGCGGGACGATCAATACCGAGAATACCTTATACATAAGAACTCGACGGTTCTGGCAAACATATGGGCATGTTTTTAGCCGCCTGTCACGAGGGTTTCATTTTGTGCTGACTACTTCATGCCAACAGGGCCATGATACGAAATGAAAATGTGTTTCCAGAGCCGTACAGATTTGTACCTGAACGATTTTTAGGTAGAATGCACGAAGAGACCGCGATACATGTAGACTGCGTTTTTGGGCTTGGTCGTAGGTAAATCTTAGAACCAGGCAATCTCTCCGACTTCTCGCAACGTTCAACTCACGTTTTCCTAGGGTCTGCCCAGGAAAATCATTCGCCGAATCAAACATATGGCTATTGGCAGGCAGCATCATTGCTATGTTCAATATCGAGAAAGCCTTGGATGGTTCGGGGAACCCAATCACTCCCGAAGAATACACAGTAGGATCCGTAAGGTATGGACCGAATTCTCTTTGCCATACTCCCGGCAGATCTGCGTCGTGAAGACATCCAAAAAGGTTTCCTTGCAGGATCAGCTACAGATCTGATAAGGCCAGAAAGGTGGTGGAACAAGCGAATGTTCTACAGAATTGAATTCATCTTTTCCGCTTTCGATTTTGATTCGCTCCTTCTACGCTCTAGCACTCGAATATCGCGGCAACCTTATATTCATACAATCCAGTAGGCTGGTTAATCAATGTCTTTCTGTACAATTTAATCTTTCTTACCATTGATATTAACATGATACATCGACGACCGAAGATAAATTGTCGTAAGGTCTTTGTTTACAACGGACAGAAGCGTGGATCTTAAGGATTCCTCAACAGGATGCAAGGGCTACTGTAGTTGGGCAATTGTTGCCACGGGTTTCAATTAGTATGCATGTCGTTGCAAAGTGCACAAGCAGTGACGAAACTAATCACTGATCATTTTGTAGATTCCGATTGCAGTACAGCATTCAATTCAAATTTCAAACTGAATTGCGCAGGTAGCTGTAGTACAGGGCTGAAAATAAATTGCGAGACCGTCCATCATTTTCGAATTCATAGTAGTTGTTCCATCACTCTTCTCAACTGCTCCGTCGGGATGCTATCCGAGTCCGCTGCATAAGTATGCAAGTCGTTTCCGACAATTGTTACCTGTTCCGAGTGGTACGCTTATGCTCAGTCACTCCGAGTCCACTAGCACGCCTTTCTGGTGAACACAACGCCGAACGGAATCTTAGGAACATTGTGATTATTGGGTTCGTAGGGGGTAGGAGTTACGCTGTCTGCTTGAAATTCAAGGGGTAATATACTGAGGAGGAACCACGGACAAAAGTGATAAGCCACGTCATTTCACAAGTTCAAATGACTCTGCAAAGGTTTTGTAACATCCACTTTCCATTTTTCGTCTTCACTGATTCTCTCTTTTCAAGTCGTTTCCCACATGTTACTCGGGGATTCAGAATTGAACTGCTCTTGAGAATCAAGAACTGTCGTTGCACCTCCGTGGTTGAACATTGAACGTTGATCCGCCTACTACTAAGATAATCGTATCAGTATGCAAAAGGTCTATCTTAGATCTATCGCATCAACTCCTTCCAATCTTGTTCTAGGTCGGGCGCAGCAATCTGTCAACGGGCGGGAAGGGGTCTGCTGCGACAGTTTTTCTGTGGCAAAGTTTGATATGGACCATAGGATTTGCGTAATGCATTTACGAGTGATGGTCACAACTGAATCCTGATGGCGGGATAAAAACCTTACTGATTAGCGTCACTGCAGTTATCTCCCACACCATTGTTGGCCCATTCTTCATTTTGCCGTATCGACAATGCCATCTACACCTCTTATACCACACGAAGACTCGGTATATATAATGCCTGTGTGTAAACTCAACTTATCTATGCATTCTAGATGACCATGATTTTCTCTAGGCAGCCGCGAGCAAACAGGACGAGCTGGAACGGTGAGTCACGGGTGATGCATTTCACACAGCAACGTTGATTCTACTGACTTCAGGCTTGATGAAATGCATGCTGGGCTCCGTGAATACTTTGGGTCCGAGTTGTCCCTCGCACCCATTGGAAAACCAGAAAGAATTTTGGAACTTGGGTGAGATCAATTGTCTTATCTACAATCGTACGATTTTAATTCAAACCCATTCTTTAGAGCGGGAAGTGGAGCTTGGTACGAAAAGACGTTTTGCCACCGCTGTGACTAAATGATGTCGAGTTGATGCCTCTTGTTAGGGCGATCCAGGCCGCTCAGTTGTATCCCGAAGCTGAGGTAATTGCTGTCGATATTGCACCCCTACCCCAAAAGTTCGTTCAAGTCTCCGTGACGTCTGATTCAAGCAAGAAAATTGACGTTCCGTTTGATCAGGCCTCTCCCGGCCAATGTCAAGTTCCAACGGTTGGATCTGAGCAGTGACTCGGAACTTCCGTTCGGACCAGAAACCTTTGACGTCGTACACATCCGGTTTGCTCTCATACACGTATGCCTCATTTGCCTACAACATGACCGTGTCACTCAGTGGGCAAATATCAGATACCAAATTCTGTTGATGTCTTGCGCCGATTGACCAAGCTCGTCAAACCTTGTGGTTGGTTTCTTGTGGAGGACGGAGTTATTGGAATTTACAGCCAAAAATCGGGTGATGGCACTCAGGCTGGAGTCGCAGAAAAATTAGAGGGTTACTTGCGATCCAAGGGCTCTGACCCTCAAATCGGTGCCAAACTCGAGTCGGTATTGATCGAAACGGGCATTTTTAGCCAGGTAAATGCTCAGAAAGTCTGCTGTCCACTCAGCCCTGGGATGACTGCTGGTTAGTGGTACTTCCATTCATTACCAGATCTAGTTTGTTTATTTGTCTTATAAGATCCCAAGTCGCAGTTAATAGGAGAAACGATGAAGCGCTCAATACTCCGGTCTTTTTTTACTATGGCGGAAACGACTTCGATTTTCACCAGAGACGCCGTTGAGGCCTTGGAGAAGGAATTGGATGACCCAAGTCAATCATATATCTCTAATATATATGTCGTTTCTTCCCAAAGGCTCTGAGTCGTGGGCCGGGTGCGGAGGAGTGATATGTTCTTGTTTGTTCCGCACGTGTACCTGCCTGTACGATAGACCGTTAGTAGGCCATGTCTCGTCCAAGTAGATTTCGTGGAACAAGCCAACGTTCTACAGAATTGAATTCATCTTTTCGTCTTTCGATTTTGATTCGCTCCCTCTGCTCAATAGCACTCGAATATCACGACCACTCTACACATATATTCATGCAATCCAATAAGCTTGTTAATCAACGGCTTTCTTCTTTCCTACTATCGATATATCACCGACCAAAGATGAATTGTCATAACTCATAAGGTCTCGATTGCAACGGATAGACACGTATGAGTCTCAAGAATTCCCCACTCGCTCAAGAACAGGATGCAAGAGCCAGTTGGGCAATTCCTTGCCATGGGTTTCGATAAAAGGAATGAATGTCGGTGAAAGTGCACAACAATATTAAACCAGTGTTGTACAACTTTTCACCTTCATGTTGACTCGAGATCAGAGGAGTCACGTCACCACAGTCACGCCAAGTCAATTGACTGGGCCAGGGTCACAACGAGGGTCAGACCTATTTCGGACCATGATGCATGATGAGTCTGGTGAACACGATGCCGAATAAAATCTCAGGAGCATTTGCAATTATTGGCTCGCAGGGGCGGCATTTACGCTGTCAGGTTGAAATCCGAGAGGTACTTACTACTGCAGAGGGACGCTGGAAGAGCCAGACGAAAACGGTGAGTCGCGTCATTTCGGAAGATATGGTGCATAGTAGGTTCTGTATCATCCGCTTCCATGTTTCCTTCTTGATCACCGATTCTCTCTTTATAGGCCCTGAGAGGAAATCTTTAGGTCTATTGTATGATTTTGTATCGATTCACTCCCTACGCATGAAGCGATGCTACTCGAGGATTCAGAATCGAATCACCATCAATGAAGAACCGTCGTTGCACCTCCATGGTAGCCTCGGCTGCAGATTCAGCTCTCAGATTTGTACTGGATTACCTCTAGGATAATCGTATGGAAAAGACCTATCTTAGACCTATTACATCAACTCCTTCCGATCGTGTTCTAGGTCAAGCGCTGCGACCTATCAACGGGCCGAATGCCTGCTGCAACATTTTTTCTGTGGCGCTATTCTATGATATGTACTATGGCAATTTCGTCGTAGTATTATCCATAGTGATGTCAAAATTGATCCCGGAATAAAGGCCTCACATCATGATGTGCATCATTACTGTTATCTCTTTCACCCTTACTGACCTATTCGTCACCTCTCCGTATTGACAATGCTATCTACACCCCTTACATCGCACGGAGACGCGGTATATTTATTGCCGGTGCACAGAATTATATTATCTATGCATTCTTGATGATCATAATCTTTCTCTAGGCAGCTGCAAGCAAACCAGAGGAGCTGGAACGGTGAGTGGCGAGTTCTGTATGTTAGTTGATCCTAATGACTTTAGGCTTGACGAAATGCATGCTGGGTTCCGTGCGTACTTTGGGTACGATCTGTCCCTTGCGCCCATTAGAAAACCAGAAAGAATTTTGGAACTTGGGTGATACTAATTGTCTTATCTACAATCGCGCGATTTTAATTCAGACTCATTCTTAAGAGCGGGAAGTGGAGCTTGGTACGAAACGATGTTTTGCTACTTAGATGATGTCGAGTTGATTTCTTGTTAGGGCGATCCAGGCTGCTCAGATGTATCCTGAAGCCGAAGTAATTGCTGTAGATATCGCCCCTTTACCTCAAAGGTTCGTTATACATCTGTTTAAAGCAGGAAATTTGACTTTACGTTGGATCAGGCCTCTCCCAGTCAATGTCAAGTCCATACAGTTTGATCTGAGCAGTGACTCGGAACTCCCATTTGCACCTGGCACATCCGATGTCGTCCACATGAGGTTAACCCTCTTACACGTATGCCTCATTTGCCTATAAACTTGCCATGTCACTCAGTGGACAAATCCCAGATACCAAATGCTTCTGATGTCTTGCGCCGATTGACCAAGCTCGTTAAACCCGGTGGATGGCTTCTTGTGGAAGATGTGGATCATAAGATTTACAGTGATAAATCGGGTGATGTCACTCATGCCGGAGTTGTAGAAGCGCTAGATGACTATTGGCGATCCAAGGGAAATGACCCACAAATTGGTGCCAAACTCGAGTCGGTATTGGTCGAAACAGGCCTGTTTAGTGAAGTTTATGCAACTAAAGTTTGTTGTCCGCTTAGTCCCGGGGCGACTGCTGGTTGGTGATACTTCCCTTTTATATCGCATCTAGTTTCTTTATTTGTTCTATTAGATCTCAAGTTACAGTCAGTAGGAGAAATTTTCAAGCGCTCAATGATTCTCCGATCTTATTTTACCGTGGCGGAGACTACTTCCATTATTACCAGAGACGCCGTTGAGGCCTTGGAGAAGGAATTGGATGATCCAAGTCAGTCATATATCATTGATCTATATGTCGTTTCTGCCCAAAGGTTCAGAGTCACGGGCCAGGCTGGTGCAGACACTGCGGAGGAGTGATTCCAGGATGTTCCTCACTTGTTTGTTCCGCGCTTGTAGACCTGTCTGTACAGTAGTCCATTGGTCGACCAGGTCTCGTCAATGTATATGATTTACGTATCAGGGATCATCTTTGCTTCAAAAATTTCCATTTAGTTGGAGTATAGGTTTTCAACTTGCAGTAGTTCGGACTTTAGGAGACAGAAGAAATTCTGCATGCAGCATTTATGAAGGGAATAACTGGAAAAAAAAATCAATGGACGGCGATAGCATCCACTGTGACTCTCGGACTTGCGGAATACGTGTCATTTCTGCGCGGTACACAAGAGGACAACTGCCTGTGTCAGTAACCGGCGTGAGAAGTTCAGGAATTTCCTTTACAACTCGCACTTTGTGCGCCGTTATAAATTGGAACTTAGTAGTAGAACTAGAGGATGAAAAAGTCAAAGATGATCAGCGTTTTAAAGACTTATGCAAATACAGGGCCGAAAAACAATACACGAAAGGCCATTCATCATTTTCCTATTTATTTTCCGATCACATCCCACAACTGCGTCGTCGGGATAGCCGCCGGGTATGCAAGCCGTTTCAGCCGATTGTGCGTTGCCTGCTCGTATGCGTACGCATAACTGATCAGCTTGAATTCACTCCATGCAGTTCCGGTGAACGCGACGCCGAAGGGGAGTCCAGGAGCATTTGCGACTATTGGGGTTGCAGGAGTAGCATTTACGCTGTCCGGTTGGAATCCGAGGGGTACTAAAGAGGGAAGAATCAGACGAAAACGGTGAGCGAGTTCGTTTCGAAAAATATTTGAGTAGTAGCGGACCTGTCACGATAGGGTAACCTGCGATGGCCGCCGGGGTACTTGTAAACCCTAAAATTGCAGGAATCAGCTAGATAGTCCACATTAGCAGGAACGGAGGGGCAGACCATCTGTCGGCTGAAATAGTGCGTCCAGATTGAACTCTTTGAGCACTCCGTCGATCCCTCGAACACGGCCAAGATCCAAGTCCGCTGCGAGAGCAGCATAATAGGTGTCATTCACAATCGTAGCCTCAGAAGCGATGAATCTGCAATGCCAGTCACGGAGATGTCAGCCATGCTCAACTATGCCACAAATAAGGATACACAGACTGAGATTGATCCGCGTAGTAGGGAGGTATAAGTTCTTCACTGGCATGTTGTTCATTAAACGTGATAAGATCCGCCAGATTCGTAACGCCTGTGGGTACTTTCACGAGACCAGCAATGTACGAGTTGATGTCAACCTGTCCCGACGGTCAAAGCCGATGGGTTATAATTCAAGAAATCTGTAACTGACTTTGAAATCGGTGTTGAGCACTATAGTCTCATTCCCAGAAGCCAACAATTCATCAGCATCTGGGTAATCTGCAGGGTCGATTACGACGGCCCCTAGGCTGCGTATGACCTCGATGGATGCATTAAATGCCGCGATGATGTTCGGATCAGTTCCTACTGAGACAAACTTTCGCGGCACCCCTATGCGCACCCCACGAAGCGCTTCATGGCTGAGAGCCTTGAGGTAATCAGGTAATGGTACAGGTTGAGCAAGTGTCGCATTATCAGATGGATCGGGACCAGCGATGATGGACAGTAGAAGTGCCGCATCTGTCACAGAGCGAGTCATAGGGCCCACGGTATCCTGATGAGATGATATCGGGATAACTGAAAACTCTGCTATGTCAGCGTATGTACAGATTTCAAGGAGCGTGTAATTACCTCCAGAACGGGGGGTCAAACCTACAGTAGGCTTGATACCCACAAGATTATTTCGACTTCCAGGCGAAACGATCGAACCGTCAGTTTCGGTGCCTAGCGATGCAGCAGCAAGCCCAATTGCAGAGGCGATTCCACTTCCAGAGCTCGAGCCCGAAGGGTCTCCCAGTGGGTAATAAGGACATGTCGCTTGCCCTCCACGGCCGGACCAACCGTTGGGTACAATCCCACGGAAATTGGCCCATTCTGAGGGGCTGGTTTTCCCAAGGATGATAGCGCCTGCACTGCGAAGACGAGCTGCGACTGGGGCGTCTCCTGGTACTACAGATCCGAGAAGTGCAAAGGATCCTATACAGTCGTATGGGCATCAGAAATCAAACTGAGAAACCTGACAAAGCCTACCAGCTGTGGTATTCATGCCTATTACAAAAGTATCAAAGCCACACAAATGAAATGGATTAAAACGCATACTAGATCTAATGCTAGATATACATACCTTCCTCGTACAGTGTCGCAATATTGTCTTTCACCAGTATAGGGATACCTTGCAGGGGTGGTAACTTGTGCGACGCTGTTGTCTTTCTTTCCAGGTCAGACGCAGCAGCTTGCGCAAGTGCTTGGGGGTTGGTCTCAATTACAGCATGTAGTGCAGCGCCTTTCAAGTTGACCTCATCGATCCTCGCTAGGTAGGCCTGCAAGATTTGTCAATAAAAAGGCAAACGACTCGAATCGTTGAAAAACTTTCACCTTTACTAAATCTACACTTGAGAAATGACCTTTGTTCAAACCGTGAAGCAGCTGGGCGATGGAGGCCTCGTAGAGATCGGGTAGGAACGCATCTTTCCATATCGTTAGTGCATTGTAGGTTATAATTTCGGGGGCCTAGGGCGTCGGACCTGAGAAAAGAACGAAGAAGGGACTGTTTACACTTGTCAGTACTCTTGCAATGTTTCATTACACACAGTAAAAGGGGAGAATGGAAAAAACTTCAGAATGACGCGCTTCTGGATTCTGAACGCGTCCGCTCCAAATTTCTGAAGGGAATTGGCAGGGCGGTATCGGCGGTATACCGTGACACTGCTGTGCATGGGAAACGTCTATTAGACATATGAAACTAGCCCTCTGTAGCATCTAGGAAACCGGATGCAAAGTTGAAAAGCCATTAACGTACCTTACCAGATTTTGAAGACGCCATCGCTCCTTGACCGCCACACAGGGCGGCTACTAATGCGGTAGCTAGAATTGCAAGGCGCCAAGCATGCATCATCCAAATGGTTAGGCTAAAGCAGACTAGCCACAACTTACATTGAAGGCAATCCTTCTTATCCAACATCCCCCAAGGTACGCGGCAGGTAGATAAGGGTATCCGCCAATTCAGAAAGGGAAATTGTTCGGAGTATCGCAGATAGCATTAATAAATGCAACAGCAGCCGCTCGCCGAAACTGTTGCCAACCAACCGGGCCGCACAGCAGAGCTCAGTGTCCATGCAATCGCAACCCATTATCTCTATTATCATGAACAACCTCACGCGCCAAGCCCATCGTTTCCCCTTCCATCGCCGCACACGCGGGTCCCAAAAGCAACTGAACGCTTATCGTTCGTGTCATACTACTCCGACCTCCCACTCTCGAGATCGCGTGCCTCTTCCAGCCCCTTCTCTACTTGGGGAAATCTCCGTCGTCCTTGGTCAGGTGGAAATTTGACCTTCCTTGCACACTTTGGCATGCATGGACATGTTCGAAGAGAAGAAACTTGCACAAGAGTTGCAATCGGACGACTCAGTGGATTCCTCGACTGTCTAATGATCGGAATTCGGACCGAGAGCTTTGTTTGGGTTACATTAGAGCAGAGCGCCATGAAAATAATTGTCGAACAGAAAGAACAATAAATGTCGCAGGAAGGAAGCGCGACGGGACACGTCACTATATAACGGCGGCTGGCACGCTGGCGATGCGTTTACTATTACTCGCGCTTACGATGTGTAGATAAGCCAAATACTCAAAAGTGAACTGTAGGCTAGCGTCTGTTGTACCACCTAACAAAGCTCAAGCAACTATAGGGGGAAAAAATTCATCGTCACCGGTGAAGGATCAAAAAACGGCCCGATGGGGATCATTTCGGGCCGTTTTTTTCAGAGGCAGGCGCAGTGCCAGCGCGACCTTGTCGGAGCATTTTACCTGCTCAAGTCGACTAGAGTGATAAATTATTGATATGATTTCCGTACGTGCCGCGAAATGGAATTGGCGAGGCTCCGCTTTGATTCGCTCATTTTGCAGGCGAGCAAGATTCTGAAAAC
>QLOR01000998.1:0-16143 GCA_003313825.1 Sarcodon aspratus
GGCTCTGAGCCCCGGCTCAGCTGAAGTCACGGCTTGCTGGTGGTTGCGCACACGAAAGTTGGTCGGATCTTGAAAAAGTTGCGGTTACCAAAGCCAGCTCACGGTTAGTCGAGTTGCGGCAACACTACTCGTTGGGCTGAATACCTTAGCAGATTTGACTACGAGATAACCTATATTAAAGGGAAGTATAATAAAGTCGCAGACTGCTTATCTCATTATTACTCTTCAGATCAAGACAACGAACTACACGAAGAACGCGTGTATGTCCAAGCCGACTCTAGGCTGGATCCAGAAGGAGGAGACCTCCCAATGGGACCAGAACAGAGGTTTGCGGCGATTAGATCACAAGAAAATGCAGTACCAACAGACTCACCTGACATCACCGTTGCCGAGATTCTGGGCAAGAAGGTCAAACCCCTTCACAAGACTTTCGACAACGCTTCGGACTTACTCAAGAGCATCTGGGAAGGATATACCGATGACCAATTATTCACGAAGATCGTGGATAAACCGGACCACTTCCCTAAATTCGAGATGACCGACGGTTTATTGTACCTTAAACGTTCAGATGGAGAATCCGTCCTGTGTATTCCCCGAACGATGTTCGAAGGAAAATGCATCACAGGAACAATAATCAACCAAGGACATCACATCCTCGGTCACTTGGGTTCATTAAAAACCACCCAATACATCTCGAAATCTTACTGGTGGCCAACGCTCTCCAAAGACACAAGAAGCTTTTGCACGAGTTGCCCTACCTGTCAGGCTATTAAAGATCCGACTCAGAGGCCGACTATTGCATCCACTGCCTATTCCTACGCTGCCATGGCAATCCATTGGAATGGACTTTATCGGACCATTACCCAAATCGAAACTCGGGAACGATTTTCTATGGGTAATCCTATGCAGGCTCATGTCCATGGTTCACCTTCACGCAATCAAGACCACGACAAAGCTTCCGAATTAGCAGAAATCTATTTACGAGAAATAGTAAGGTTACACGGACTCGCAGAATCAATAGTATCCGACCGAGACGGTCGTTTTACTTCCAAATTCTGGGATGAGTGCATGCGCTTACTAGGCACCAATTTACTGATGTCCACCGCGTTTCATCCTCAAACTGATAGAGCCACGGAACATGCCAACAAAACTGTGAACTCCATACTCCGAGGCGTGATACAACCGGATCAAACCAATTGGGAAGAGAAGCTCCCCATGGTAGAATTCGCAATCAACTCGGCTCAAAGCAGCACGACTGGATTTTCCCCATTCAAACTTAACTATGGCTACATTCTGAGCCTCGGAAAGATACTACCTACTATTCCTTCTGAGTTCCATCCGGGAGTTCGAGCATAGGCCGATCGCGCACGCTCAAACCTGATGGAAGCCCATGACTTGATCATTGCAGCTTGAGTGGATCAAACCTATCATGTGAATTCAAGACGACGGAAGGAACCTTCGTATCAAATTGGTGACAAAGTCTGGCTATCTACCGAAAACCTCACTATGCCGAAAGGACGAGTCAAGAAACTGTTACCCAAGTTTATCGGTCCTTTTCAGATTACCCAAGCGGATTCGAAGACGTCGAATTACCGTTTGGAGTTACCAAATGAAATGATTCTCAGACGGATTCACAACAACTTCCACAGTAGTCGTCTCAGGAAATATGTCCCTAACGACGACGAGAAGTTCCCTTTGCGGGACGCCGGATATTTCTATGACTACGGAGAACCTGAAGATACTGAATGGTTTGTCGATGAAATCACCAGCCATCAGTGGAAAGGGAAATCAATTCTATTCCTGGTTCGATGGTCGACCGGCGAATCTACTTGGGAGCCTTACGAGAACTGCAACGAATTGCAGGCTTTGGACGAGTATCTGGCTTTATTAGGTATTTCCGACTGGAAAGACCTTCCAAAGAAAAATGCAGACTCATCGGCAAGACAAAGATAATCGTCTTGGCCTCTATTTATTCTATTACGATAAATCTAATCTAATGCATCAGGAAATGGGCACATCTCTTATTTTGTTCTTATTTGGGCTTATTTTGTCTTATTTTGTCTTATTACAGCTTTCACACAATGCAAAGACAAATTTAAGCTAGGTGCCTTTACAGCCAAAGAACTGTGGGTCAGATAGTTTCACAAATAATCTGATTTTCATTTATTGATTATATTACTTTGCTTTGTTGAAGTTAGTGACTTGATAGCTGCTAGACACAGTGGACCAGCTATCTAAAGCGTCCATCTGTGAGCTGCAGTGATCTATCACTGACCAGAATGCACAGGTTCTAACCTTGTTGATGCACCTTTTTATTTCGCTTTTTCATAGACTTTGTTTTGAAGATTTTGACCAATATTCCGTACAGATTATCACGTTAATTATGCTTCCTAACTGTCAGAATATTTACAGGATTTATAGGATTTTCCCTGATTTTATATTGACATGTTTACTTCTTTTGGTAGTTGTGGCTGATATACTGTATAGTTGAAATTTTTGCCCCACTAGGACGCAGTTCAGAGCCTATTCTCTATATTCTCTAACTCTGAACTGCAGGTACTGTGTCTTTTATGTCTGGATCAATATATATTCTCTTACTCTGAACTGCAGTGATTCCCTGGCTTGTTTATCAAGCCAGATACCGCATTTTTGAGGTTTTACATGCTTTAAACTAGTCTACAAAGTATTAAAGAGAAATAATAGATAGTTGTTGAGAAATAAAATTAAGAAAAGTGCTGAAATAGATTATAAGACACATAAGACGTTAAAGACACAAAAGGATTGTGTACTTTTCCTGTCTGTCCTTCTTGTGAAAGAATCAAGATTGGACAAAACCCACCATACGATACGACAATTTCTAGGCAAACTAGAAGCCCCCTCATTCAAAACAGTTCAAGAAAGCCAAAGATTTGTACAGAAAGCCATGAAATTCTTTATGAATAATGGAAAAATGTACAAGAAAAACAATCAAGGAATCCCTCTTAAAGTGATTTTCAAATTGGAAACACAACAGGCTATTCTATTGGAAGCACATGAAGGATATGGCCACCGTGGAGAGCAACCTGTATGGGAAACCATTTGACAAAGGTTTTATTGGCCACATCTACGAGCAGATGTAAAATTTCATGTCCAGTCATGTCATATTTGTCAGTTGTGCAGTACAAAGAAAATACATATTCCCATCACTGTCTCCACTCCTGCCACCATCTTTACGAAACTTTACGTTGATGTCATGAAAATGCCTAGAGCTGGTGCCTATGAATGGATTGTAGCTGCCAGAGATGATCTATCAGGAGCATCAGAAGGTAGAGGAATATCCACAAATGATGCCTCACACCTAGCTGATTTCTTTTGGGAACAAATCATTTGTCGATATGGAGCAATAGGAGAAGTGGTCACCGATAACAGATCCTCCATGGAAGCAGCATTTGCCATACTCTTGAAGAAATATCACATCCCTCAAGTATGAATCTCACCCTACAATTCCCAAGCCAATGGTGTTGTAGAACAAGGACACTTCACAATCCGAGAAGCCCTAGTTAAAGCATGTGAAGGAAAACTATCACAATGGCCAAAATTGTTACCACATGCCATATTTGCTGATAGGATCACCATCAGAAAGTCTACTGGAGTCAGTCCTTACTATCTGCTTCATGGAATCCATCCTGTTCTTCCATTCAATTTAACCGAAGCCACATTCCTGGTGGAAGGATTCACCAACAAAATGACTAGCAATGACCTTCTCACCTTATGAATATGTCAATTGGAGAAAAGGCCTATGGACATCCAACAAGCTGCAGAAAAGCTTGCACAAACAAGGTTCCTGTTAAGAACCGAATCCGTTACACGGAGGGAAGTCCGGTGGAGTTCCGATACGAACAGAACTTGGCTTCAACTTATAAGAAGTTGTGCCCTTCACCGCATCACTGGTTCTGATTTCAAGAAGACGATAAACAACAGGAACTCCGAGGAGTATGAGACTTAAGAGGGACAAAGAGAGAGGAGGATACGAGTCTGGGATGATATTCGAACTGCAGAATACAAACGAAGTACTACAGTTTATATACTAGGAATCAGAAGGAATCGTAATAAGGAAAAGTAATCATAAAGCAAACGTGATAAAAGTGGAGTGCCTATGGAATGGTAATTCGGAATGCCTACAAAGCCGGAGGACAAAAGAATAACATGAAACTAATATCACTAAAGCGAATGATCAAAGAACGTGAAACAAAGACAAAACAATAAAACGTAACCATAACGGAGTCCGAGCGGAATCCCTGAGGACTTGGAACAGATCTTGACAGTGCTTCTCCCTTAGCGCCAAGCCCACAAGGCGCCATTGTGACCAACAATGAATGTGACCAAATAACAATATGACCAAATAACCAAACAATGACCCACGGGAGTCCGGGTACAAATACCTGGTGTGAGTATCTTTCTTGGTATTCCACTTCTTTCCCGCCCCCCGCCTTACTCCTTTGAAAGAACTTTTTGCTATGTCTTCTTACTCGTGCTTGCCATCACCCTCGACTTCCGACGCAGAGCGTGCCATGGATACCGCCGCTCAGGCTGCAAGAGCTGCCGTTGTTGCCAAACAGGAGCAGAGGCGGAAGGAAAAGGTGGAGAAGGTGAGGGTTGCGGCGGAGGCAGAGGCCAAAAGGAAGGCTGAGGAGGCTGCGAAAGCGGCTGAGGAGGCGAGGAAGGCTGCTGAGGCTATAGCCAAGGCAGCTGAAGCTGCCGCCAAGGAGGCTGAGGAGGCCCATCGCAAAGAGAAGAAGGCTGGAAAGAGGAAGGCAGTAGAGCAGGAGGTTGAGGCGGGCCCTTCGAAGAAAACGAAGAGGTCCAGGAAAAGAAAGGATTCCTTCATCGTGGAGGATGATGAGGAAGAAGAAGAGGTAGCAGGGTCCGTCGGGACACCCAAGGTGGCAGTGCTGGTGCTGATGGAGCCAGCCTGCCTGAGGTGAGTTTAACTTTAATCTTCTTTCTTTTTCTTTATTAATGCCTGGTATAGATGCTCACAGACTGCCGGGGCAGTCTGCACAAAGGAGATCAGTTGCCGGAAGTCCGCCTGCCAGCCTTGTGCGAAGGCAAAGGCAAAGTGTGTGGCCGCAGTGCCTGTCGCAGCACCTGTCGCTCCCTGCTCCGAGGAGCTAAAGGAGGCCCTCGAGGTTGTGGCGAAACCTCTGAGAGACTTGGGTCACGCCGTCTGTGGGCTCATGTACCTCGTCGGGGAGATCAGGGTCATCATGGATAGTGTTGCCACAGCTTGGCTAAATGTCCGAGCCACCGGTCTGTAGAAAATCGAATAAATTATGTAAAATCATCAAAATATTTAGAGGGCCGATTTATGATTAACCACCATGCTATAAATACTTTCATGATTTTATGTGATTTATTCGATTTTCTACAGACCGGTGGCTCGGACATTTAGCCAAGCTGTGGCAACACTAATCATGGATGACCATCTGTGGGAGTACGACGGCGTGGATGGGGTGGAGCTCCTGAGGGAGACATTGGGCAAGGCGAGTGCAGAAAAGCTGCAGGGCGAGGTGGTGTCGCTCGAGGAGGAACGCGAGGAGTTCTGGTCATGGGTCCGGAGTAAAGGGGTGGTAGGCAATGCCTATTTGGTGTCCGAGGCAAATGCTGGGGGTCGGGCTCTGGATGATTCAAGGGAGGTTGTGCAGGACGAAGAAGAAGGAGATGAAGAAGAAGAAGAAGAGGATCCAGGGGAAGATGATGGGGATCCTATGGAGGAATAGTAGTATAGAACTTTGAATAGTAATATAAGACTTTTCTTGGTGTTAACAAAATGTGTGATCAATAAGAAGAATCATAAGAAAATCATAAGAACTTAATAAAAGGTTTTTGAAGTGATTTTTGAAATAAATGAAGTCGTAACAAAATCATAACACAGGGTGCATAACCCACTTATATCAAAGCTAAAAGTATAAAAAAATGCTAATCACCAGTCTTTTTATTATTAACCTTATAATTATTATATAATCATAAACAAAATCATGAAAAAAGTCTCTTAAAAGTCTGAAATTAAACTTTTATTCACATTCTTATTTATGATTTTATAATAATAAAAAGGTTAATAATAAAAAGACTGGTGATTAACATTTTTTTACACTTTCAACTTTTATATAAGTGAGTCATGTACCCTGTGTAAGGGACCGGGTTTGTCCGGATACCGAGCATGGAAGTCCGATAGGAGTTCCTGGGCGTGATCCATCTCTGTAGCTGGTAACCAAGATGTTTCCTCATCAGTTCCTTCATAACCTAACCATCTAACCAAATACAATAATTTGCAATGACGTCTATTTGTCGATCTTGGAGTCAAGGACTTCCGAGACTTCATATTCTAAGTCGCTGTTGATTTCGACTGGAGGTGGCGGAGGTTGGAAACGATTGGGAATGACGTTGGGAGTCACTGGCTCTAGCTGTGAAACGTGAAAGACTGGATGTATGGCTCGGAGATGTTCCGGAAGCCGAAGGGTAAAAGAGTGAGTACCAGGTCTAGCAATAATTTCAAAAGGTCCAAGATACTTCTCAGATAGTTTTTACTAGGTCTTGTAGTAGAGATGTGCTCTGCACGAACAAATACTTGTTGACCAACTTTAAAGTCTGGAGGGGAACTCCGCCGTTTATCCGCAGGACCTTGATAACGCTTTTGTGCTTGCTTCATCAGGAAAAGTACACATTCCTTTTCCGTCTTTAACATCTTTTGTGTCTTATAATCTATTCCAGCACTTTTCTTAATTTTATTTCTCAACAACTATCTATTATTTCTCTTTAATACTTTGTAGACTAGTCCAAAGCAAAGTAATATAATCAATAAAAAAAATTCAGATTTTTTGTGAAGCTATCTGACTCACAGTTCTTTGGCTGTAAAGGCACCTAGCTTAAATTTGTCTTTGCATTGTGTGAAAGCTGTAATAAGACAAAATAAGACAAAATAAGCCCAAATAAGAACAAAATAAGAGATGTGCCCATTTCCTGATGTCATTTGAGAACGGAGTTCCGCATGTAGCTCGTCAAGGTTTGCCACATATTCCTGAGCTCGTTGAGAGACAAGGTTGAGTCCTGGAATAACTGTAATATTTGGGTGGTAACCTTTGTTAGCAAAGAAAGGAGAAACTCCGGTGGTAGCACCAGGGGTGTTGTTATAAGCGAATTCGGCGAGCAGTAGGAGTTCCGACCAGTTGTCCTGTTGATAGTTGGAGAAGATTTGAAGGTATTGTTCAAGTGTCTGGTTGAGGCGTTCGGTTTGACCGTCGCCTTCCGGGTGATAACCAGAAGTGAAGTGGATCTTCATATTCAGAGCTTGGCCTAGAGAACAGAAGAAGTGTGAGGTAAACTCGGAGCCCTGGTCACAAGTGACATTTTCAGGGACTCCATGCTTGGAGAAGATGTGAAGGACGAATAATTGCGCTAGTTCCTGGGCTGTTATCTCATTCACAGTAGCAATGAAAATACCTTGCTTAGAGAGCCTGTCAATGATAACGAGGATAGACGTGAATCCGTGGGATTCTGGAAGTTGCTCGATGAAATCCATTGAGATGGAATTCCATGGCTTCTCTGGAACTGGAAGTTGTTTAAGGAATCTGTAGGGTCTATGTCGAGGAGCCTTGGAACGCTTGCAGGTCATACAAGAACTGCAGAAGTTCTGAACGAAAGCGCGGAGATCCGGCCAGAAGTATTCCTGACAAACTAACTGTAACATTTTGTTCTGTCCGAAATGTCCTGAAAGGATGTGATCGTGTTTGTACTGGAGGACTCGAAGACGAAGGTCATCGGAGTCCGGGACGTATATATGATCATAACGTCGAAGGAGGCCATCACTGCCAAGGGTCCACTTTGGATCTGTAGGGATAGGGAGTTGTCTGGAAGAGAGAGGATCCAGTGGCAAGGAATTCCGGATATCATTGTGGAGCTTTTCCATATCCATGATGATTGCACTGCGTATGACTGGAGATGCGAGATAAGTTGCTCTGAGGGATTCAGAAAGCTGCTCTTGAGTGAATAAGGGTCGGAGATTATTGGGAGTTCCGGGGACGGAGTTGCTGCTTCCCCCTTCGTGGTAGACGTCCCATCGTCTAGTTAAAGCGTCGGGTTTTGCTCAAAGTTTCCCAGGACGGAATTTAATGAGCATATTGAACTGACAAAGGAATTCCAACCAACGAGCTTGACGTTGAGTAAGTAGCTTGGTGGTGGCAAAATATTCCAGGTTTTTGTGATCAGTGATAACATCAACTGGAAGTCCGCTACCCTCAAGGTAATGACGCCAGTGTTTAAAAGCTTCGAAGATGGCAAGTAATTCTTTATCGTGGGTGTCGTAGTTCAATTCCGCGGGATTAAAGGAACGGGAGTGGAAAGCAACTGGGTGTAATTCACTGTCCGGAGTGTAGACAGAGAGTATAGCAGCGAGAGCAAAATCTGAGGCATCTGTTTCAACAATCATGTGAGCGTCAGGGGTCCACTGGGCGAGAATAGGAGCCCGAGTGAACTCCGCTTTCAGCTTGTGAAACGCAGAACGACAGTGGTCATCAAAATTCCAAGGAGCACCTTTGCGAGTGAGGCGCGTGAGCGGGATAACTATATCGGAATATCCGTGGATAAAACAATGGTAGAAATTAGCAAATCCCAAGAATGATTGAATATCTTTAACTTTATGAGGCTCAGGCCAATCCAGGATGGTTTGAACTTTTTTGGAGTCCATCCGGAGGCCGTCAGGCAACAGAATGTAGCCTAGATATTCAACTGTGTCCTTGTGGAAATCACATTTCTGTGCATTAGCAAACAAACCATTGGCGCGGAGACGCCAGAACACTTCCTTAACGTGTTCTCGATGTTCTTCTATTGAATCAGAATAAATTAGTATATCATCGAGATAAATGACAACGTTAACGTTGAGGAGGTCTCCGAAGACGTCATTCATGAACCGTTGGAATGCCGCAGGGGAATTGGTAAGTCCAAACGGCATTACAAGCCATTCAAACGAACCATACCGGGTGCGGAATGCTGTTTTCCATTCATCACCTTCAGCTATGCGAACAAGATGGTAGGCATAATGCAGATCAATTTTGGAATAGATCTGGGCTTTCCGCGGGGCGTCTAAAAGATCAGTAACAAGAGGAAGAGGATAACAATCCTTTTTGGTTACTTTGTTGAGCCCGCGGAAGTCCACGCAAAGACGAAGACTACCATCCTTCTTCTTGATGAAGAGTATAGGAGCACCGAAGGGAGATTTGGAAGGACGAATAAAGCCGATTGAGAGGTGTTTGTCAAGAAAGCCGTGGATAGAGTCGAGCTCTGAAGGAGAAAGGGAGTACATACAACCAGCTGGAACGGTCACTCCTTCCTCTAGCTCGATCCGGAAATCATAAGGACGATGCGGAGCTAGAGTATCTGCTTTCTTCTTGCTGAACACATCGGCGTATTCATGATAGTCGATGGGAACCATGGACAAGTCCATGGGTTCCGCAGGAGAAGAGGATTTTCCATAGATTTCGTTGAGCGTTATCTGGAAGACACTGGAACCGGGGAGGTTGGCAGCGTGGAGATAAGCTGCAGCGTTAATCAAGGAAACACGAGGAGGAGATGGACGGAGGTCCGAGGGATTAAGAGGAATTTCTGGAGGCGAAATAACAGGGGTTGGATCTCACGGCGGAGCCGCTTCACCAGAGGGTGTCGACGGTGCCAGACCTCTATAATCTGGAGTCCGGAACGTGATATGGTTGGTGGCCCAGTCAATCAACGGATTGTATTGCCTTAACCAATTGTATCCTAGAACTGCAAAACAGGAAGAGTCAAGCAGGGTAACATAAAATGTCAGGACAAATTTTTCGCCAGAAGAAAAGAAAACAGGAAGAGTGGCTATACGAGTAATTGTAGTATTACTAGAACCATCAAATAAGCGGAGGCTGATCAGAGAAACAGAGGATGTCGAGATTTTATATTTGTTAACAAAATTAGAATCTAAGAAACAATGAGAAGAACCGGAATCAATAAGAGCGAAACAATATCAGGAATAGTAAGAGAAACGAAAAAGGAGTCCGGAGAAGAGAGAGCGGAAGCGTTGAGTCGGAGTCCTACTACACGGTCTAGGTCAACGCAACCCTCAGTGCCGGTAGATTGATCCTGAGAGCTGCTGACTATTTTTTTGAGTCCACGGAGGAGTCCTTTTAGTCGGCCTTGGTATCAACGGTAGCTGCGCGAGCAGTCGCGGAAGCCTTGGAACAATCCTTGGCTACATGACTGGACTTTCCGCAATAAAGGCAAAGATTTTCCTTCATGCGGTGCTCACGTTCATCGTTAGTAAGTTTACCGTTCTTACCGAGCTTACCAGCGAGGTAAGACTTAGCCTTGTCCTTGGAAGGACCTAAAGAGGAAGAGGAGGGTTTAGAGGAGTTGGCAGAGTGCACGGAGGAGTCCGGACGAGAGGAAGAGTTGGAGGACGGCTTATTAGAATCTTTCTTAGAAAAATTCTGAGGTTGCTTAGACAAGGAAGCCCAAGCCTCTTGATTAGATTCTTCCTTGATCATCCAGTAGATATCATCTGCGTCCTGAGCCTTTAGTCGAAGTTTCGGAAGCGTAGTTGGTTTACCATCACGCAGAACTTCCGTCCGGAGACGAAGAGGAAGTCCACGGAAGTAACGCGCCATAAGAGCCGACTCGTTCCAGTCAACTCGTGAGGCCAACTTCCAAAACTCGACGTTATACTTGACAATACGTGAATTTTCCTTCATTGATATTTCCGTAAGAGCCTTTTCGGCATCTCCGACGGGATCGTGCGGACCAAAGTTGACTTCGAGCTCGCTAATGAAAGCTTCGAAATCCCACATCCAGTGTGCGGAGTTGGAGTGGTCCATCAGTCCGGGTTCAAACCAACTAAGAGCAGAGCCCTTAAGGTAAGAGATGACAAAGAGAATTCTTTTTTCGTCAGAGGAAAAGACTTTGGGACGATCACGGAAATGAAGGTTACAAGAAACGAGGAAATCACAGAGTTTCCGAGGGTCAGATCCATCAAACGTGTCGGGATCCCTGACCTTGACTCGAGATTCTTTGGGATCGGACGGTTTGTTGATCTTTCTCAGACTACAGGATAGCTGGGAAAGAGCGTTGGCTAAACGCCCGTCACGGTCGTCAGAATCATCGGAGTCCTTGGATGGATTGTCATCAGGATTGTCATCAGGATTATCGTCGGAACCAGGGTCACTAGGAGGAGGAGGGGACCCGGGTTCGGAGGATTATGATTATTATTGGAGGGGTGATCACTGGGAGGATGATCACTAGGAGGATGATCACTAGGAGGCGGATGCCGATGGGAAGCCGAAGGAGAGGGAGGAAGAGGAGGAAGATTACGAACGTCATCTTCATATTCCAACGAAGACCATCTAGTCGGAGGATTTGGACGAGTCTCCACGGTCTCCTCGGGAACTTCCTCGACATGCGCGTGCCTGGTACTGATAGAAGCGTTAGTACCCGTTAAACCAAAGATATTAGAAGGTCGTGCGGAAATTCCAAAAGTTGAAGCAGGACGGGTTGAAGAGGCAGTAGAGCGCTGGAGCGCTCGTAACGCTTTGTGCTTAGTTTTGGAATGTGTACGAGTCATAAGAGTAAAGAGAGAATAGAGAGTAAGAGAGTAAAACAGTAAGACGCGAGAAGTGTGAGTTTGAATATACTGTTAAGAACCGAATCCTTTACACGGAGGGAAGTCCGGTGGAGTTCCGATACGAACAGAACTTGGCTTCAACTTATAAGAAGTTGCGCCCTTCACCGCGTCACTGGTTCCGATTTCAAGAAGACGATAAACAACAGGAACTCCGAGGAGTACGAGACTTAAGAGGGACGAAGAGAGAGGAGGATACGAGTCTGGGATGATATTCGAACTGCAGAATACAAACGAAGTACTACAGTTTATATACTAGGAATCCGAAGGAATCGTAATAAGGAACAGTAATCAAAAGTAATAACAGAAAGTAATCATAAAGCAAACGTGATAAAAGCAGAGTGCCTATGGAACGGTAATTCGGAATGCCTACAAAGCTGGAGGACAAAAGAATAACATGAAACTAATATTACTAAAGCGAATGATCAAAGAACGTGAAACAAAGACAAAACAATAAAACGTAACCATAACGGAGTCGTCCGAGCGGAATCCCTGAGGACTTGGAACGGATCTTGACAGTTCCGATCCATAGAAGAATTCAAAAAGAAATTTCCAAAGAGGATTCAATGGACAGGCTTCAAAGAAGGAGACCTTGTATTGGTTCGTGATGTTCACAGGGAAAAGACTGTTAGCATAGCATAGAAAACGTTGGATCGATATGCTGGACCTTACGTGGTAGTACGGCAAACCAAAGGCAAATCATACATACTCATGGAACCAGATGGCACCACATTACAAACTGTCTACGCCGCTTTTCAGCTTATTCCGTACATTGCATGTGACACGACATAATGGAAGCATGTAACAAGATCCCCGATCAAAACTCTAAAAGAACCCAAGAACGCAGATCAAATAGATTTACATAATATGCCATCCTCAAGCGACACAGAAGAAACTGATGATGAGCTTTAAAAGAAGCCCTCATTTACATGTTTTTTCCCTATTCTCCCTCCCTTACCATTAATCATCAGAATCGCGCTCTTTTTAATTATGTCTACCTCTCAAACCAAATACGACCTTCCTCTTGTTTACGACGCTCTCCACTATCTGGTATTGCTCGATGCATCAATCAATCATGTTTATTCCTTACCATGTCTCTGGAACACGAGACAACATGAATACATTGATCCGCTAATTATGCCCGAACCAATTCGGTGTCAACCACAGCGCTCGTACCTCCTCCCCTGCATTACAAAATCACCGATATTTTGTGGAATGTTTGCACTCCATCACTTCCTTTTTCTTCCACAGTTCAGATCATGTTATATTGTGAACATTGTAGGGATTAGACAAGGAAATCTCGTAAGGGTTGAAGGACGCTGGACAGATGGAGAGATAGGAGGATTCAATATCCCGATTGGCCATTTCTGCCTACCATGGCATTGGCAGTAGAAATGGATTACAATGTGGTGGACGCAAAAAGGTTATTTGGAGGAAGAGGCAGGAATCGAGTTGGACTCAATTCATATATCTAGTCCCCTAGATAATAACCAGTCCCAACCTTCTTTTTTGGAAATTCTTTAATCTTGTAAAAGACTTTCTAATGTCCGTTCTTGTAATATAGTGACAACTGGGGACGGTTGAATTCTTTGTTCCCCGCGGATGACGTACTACAAAAATTTGTAGTTGAAATACGTCATGAAAATCCACCTTATCTTACAAATTCTACTAGGCTATGTCAAGCAGAATTTGTAGAAAGATACATGCATTTCTCTAGTTTATGAGATATGACTTTATGCTTCTTGTACCAAGCTGACAAAATTGGGGTATTCTTGGATTTACTCACTTAGCACACAAATACACCAACCCAGTTGTATTTCTGAGGAATGTACAGTTGTGTAGACAGTGATGGTAAAAGTAAGAATGTATCCAATAGTTAGTCTCTATGCTTAAATAAGAAACAGTCAACTATATAGTACTTCCAGCCACAATGGTCACAGCACCGAATTAGCGGAATCCTTACACCCTCCCCCGTCGAAAAGAGCATTAATGAGAGTCGATTAATCTAGCCTAAGTCACAATCGCGTCTAGGTACAGAACAAATGTAAATACATTACTCTAAACTAACCGGACTGAGAGCTCCTTCGGTATCTCTGGAGGGATTCGCAACTGCCTGATCTTCAGGTATGTTGGGGCCAGGATCATCTTGAGGTCTGTCGATGTCCATATCTTGGACAGGAGGCTGAACGACGGGTGGGACAACTGGCTGGAAAACGTCACTGATTGGATCTTCTAAGTTCCCTTCATCCAATGGTGGTTCGACTTGCTCGACGGCATTGACAAGTTCTACAGCGGGCTGACCACTAGGATAGGCACCCTGATAAATGCTGTATAATTCCGTGGTGAGATATCGATCGGATGTCTGTCGCCTCTGCCAGTCTCGCAGGTAAGACATTCCATAGTTGTAAGCCGTAGGATGAGTAATCCAATCCATCGAGATCCCTGATTCGGCGAGGTGGCGAGCGACTTCAGAGAGGGGAACTTCTCCTTGCACACTGAGTGGACTGGTGAATGGGACATGAATCCTTGCTTTCACAGGGGTGAGGTCCAGGATGAAAACTCCTCCCAAAGTTGTCAACCAGACTCCGGTTGGTCTTTGGGACGGGTTTGAATCAATGTACCTTCGCCAGGTCGCCGGGGAACTCGCCGAGGTAGGGGCAGCGATTCCTGTGACTGCCAGTTCATGTCCCGCTTGATCCCGCTGGCGAGATATACAGACGTTCAGCTCTCGCTGTTGTCTCAAGGCATTGTCGAGGTTATCGAAAGGGTTTGACCTCAGTCTGTCGCTCGCAGGGTTGTATCGTTCGTACCAGTTAGCCCGGATCCTTTCCGCGTCCACTGAGTGCTGAGAGGTCGAATCGGCTACCCGGTGTTCAGAATACCGTCGACATATTTCACACCAGTCGTCATGAGTGATATCCCGCGAGAAAGGGTGAAAGTGCCACATAAGTGGCCCTAATCCAGTAACTGGATGTGGGTTTGATCGTCTGGGGGGGCTCAGGCTCCGCTCATTCCTACTCCTTCGAGCAGGAATGGGGGATCGAGACCTCTGACGGTTCTCTCGAGAATACTCCCTTCCGGGAGTGTAAGAACGATTGGGCCTACTGGGGCCTGCTTCACGATCATCCCGATCTAAACGATCTACTCGGTAACCTGAGCGATATGCCCGTTGGGGCTCACGAGTTCCTCGTGAAAACATGGGAGTCCGCTCGTTGTTAGAATAGTCCATGGCCCCGCGGTCGGTAAATCTGCGGGCTCCTCTACCACGTCCTCAACGTGGTAGAGAGCCTCATGCAGCCTCGAGTCCTCGCATTTGGACTCCTGGGAACATGTGGGAGTCTTCCGACCAGCGACTTGACTCGGGGGAACGTTCAGGGGAGAAGGAGGCGATAGACATAGTTGATCTTGAGTCTTGAAGAGGTTTTGACGACACGTAGAGTTTTGAAGCAGACCACAGAAATGGAGAGCAAGGAAAAAACAGAAGACTGATCCGCGTGTAAAGTTAAAAATTTGAAGTCCACACTCGTCGGCTCTAGAATAGGAAATGGCGCATTGATTATCCCAAATAGGTCAACGGGCGCATCGTGCTCGTTGTTTCCTAAACGGGATATCTGGCGCATGATTAAGTGGCTAGTGCTAAGTTAACTAGTCAGTAGATTAAATTTGTTATGATAAATAAATAGATGCCAAGACGATTATCTTCGTCTTGACGATGAGTCTGCGTGTTTCTTTGGAAGGTTTTTCCAATCGGAAATACCTAATAAAGCCAGATACTCGTCCAAGGCCTGCAATTCCTTGCAGTTTTCGTAAGGCTCCCAAGTAGATTCACCGGTAGACCATCGAACTAGGAATAAAATTGATTTCCCTTTCCACTGATGGCTGGCAATCTCATCGACAAACCATTCAGTATCTTCAGGTTCTCCGTAGTCATAGAAATATCCGGCGTCTCGCAAAGGGAACTTCTCGTCGTCGTTAGGGACATATTTCCTGAGGCGACTACTGTGGAAGTTGTTGTGAATCCGCCTGAGAATCATCTCGTTTGGTAACTCCAAACGGTAATTCGAAGTCTTCGAATCTGCTTGGGTAATCTGAAAAGGACCGATAAACTTGGGTAACAGTTTCTTGACTCGTCCTTTCGGCATAGTGAGGTTTTCGGTAGATAGCCAGACTTTGTCACCAATTTGATACGAATGTTCCTTCCATCGTCTTGAATTCGCGTGATAGGTTTGATCCACTCTAGCTGCAATGATAGAGTCATGGGCTTCCATCAGGTTTGAGCGTGCGCGCGAGCCCATTCAGCATATATAGCCATTCCAAACGGACAGCCTGGGGTAAGATTCTTACGTAGTCAACGGTCAACCGAACCAGGGCCGGGCAAAGGAGATTCTTCATTGCAATGAAGGGGCCCAGTATGTACATTCTAGTAGTTGCAAATGTATGGGCCGGCCACTTCACAGAGCGATAAACAT